>JBBPPA010000374.1:0-23709 GCA_038091735.1 Leccinum pellstonianum | reverse complement strand
CCTCACTCTTTGTAATGCATGTCCATTCATTAGAATAATGCTGGCCAATGAGCAGTATGGAAAGAAATATTGCGCTGCAGTTATGTAAATTACATTGAGTACTAAACGCGAGCAGAACATGGGGCGGAATGAAGATGGGTTCGCCAAGGGTTCGCAACAAAAAAGTTAGTCCTCCGAGAGATAACGATATTCGAATCGGAAATCGCTCTTCTTGCGCTGACACCATGAACCTTCCCAGTCAAAGTAGACATATACACCTTGTTCGTACTCCTCGGTGATCGCCTGGGGCTCTGAATGTCGCTGGAACCATGTCAGGTATTTAATATGAAACCGCCATGATTGACGCTTCAACTCCTTGGCGGCAAGGTACCTGTGCAGCGCGATCAGTCGTCCAATCGTACAGAGGGGGACATGGACATGTGGCGTACTGTGGATATGTCCCAGGGAGGTAGTAGAAGACATAGAACAGCGTCTCCACGTCGATCTGGGAGAACAGAGCAGGCGAGCTCAGCACCGGATGTGGCGTCTGAGGGTAAAACGACGGGGTGCTGAAAGGGTGTCGAGGTACATAATACTTGGGCCTGGAGATGATTGAGTACTGACACGTTGCCCAATCAAATCAATCTCACTTTTCGGTGTCAATAGGTTGGGGAGCATGTGAGTAGCCACCTTCCAGAAGCTTGTGAACTTCTCCCAGATTACTCATACGATGAGTGGCTACGGACAGTTCAGATGATTCGGCCAAGCAAGCTAGTGACTTACCTTTCTGCTTCACCGTCTCAAACGATGCAACAAGATCAGACAATGATCCTGGGAATATGCTCATCGCTGGCCGACTTGGAGTTTGTGAGTGGCTTGCGGACGGGGGTCTGATCATTCCTATGCTGGGCTGTTCTTGCGTCGCCGACTGTTGCTCCGTGGAAACCGGGACTTTGACGCCGGGGGGATACTGAGGAGGTTGTGAAGGTGTGCTCAAAGGTGCCGCAAGCCCAGGGGTAGAAGGTTGCTGAACCTGCCGAGGAAGGGACAAAGGAGCAATTGAGGCAGGTTGTGGTATGGTGAGTTGAGCTACTTGGGCTGCGCCATTGGATTGAGGCTGTTGAGTATCTGAGGGAACGACTTGCTGCTCACACGCGTTAAATTCATTCCGAGTGAGTGGTGGATGAAAAACGTACTTGAGCAGCAGGGGAAGGTGCCCTCGGCAATATCGGTGACGTTACGACTTCTAGAATGACTCTTACCTAAGGCTGTCACGTGGAATTGAGCAACATACCTTTGAAGGGGAGTGTACGTTGTGGAGACGCGGATACTGCTGGGCCGCTCACAGAGCTGGGAACTGCGTCTGATATTGCAGGTGAATCTTGGCCGGAGTAGAAAGACCCGTCTGGCTGATGTGATACAGATGCCGACGACAACATCGGGCTCGTTACCGAAGGGTGAGTTAGACTCGGTGACGACAATAGTTGTGATTCGGCCAAACTCTGCGATATCGAAGGTGCTATTGACGGTGCTGTTAATGGTACCGAGGCGGAGTTCGTTGATACGGTCGATGTCGCCTGCGTTGTTGGTGTTGACGGTGCCATTGTTGTCGGAGAAGATGACGATACCGCGGCGGCGGCAGCGGCAGCGTATCGGATAGGAGGCAACACTGCTGGAGGACGGGCGGGAGGTAGACCTGCCTTTAGTATGCTTGACATTGGCTGCTGTGCAAAGTTGGGATTTGGTGGTGGTTTCGCTGGACCTGAGGTGTTACTCCGGCTACGAATGCGACGCAAACGAAGTACTTACACTCCGCTGCTAGCGACGCCTCTGGACGTTATCATTCAGACCAAGAAGCATAGAAGGAACTCGAAACGCACTCCGTAGTTGTAGACCGACCGTTGGTTTCTTCTGAACAGGACTATCATCTCGTCTGCTACCGCTTGCAACGCTCTCTTCGTCCTTGTCATGCTTCTTGGTTGACCTTTGTGGTGGTTCTGTCACAAAATGAGACAAGTTCGGGAGAGTGATGATGAGTGGCTTGCCTTCACTCTGTGCATCGGAATCGTCGCTGCCGTCGTCATCGTTTGCCAAACCGAATTTCTCTTCCTCTTCCTCGAGGCGGAGGTCATCATAGAGGCCCATGTCTTCGTCAAAGTCCTCCTCCTAGTGGAGGATATGAGAACCGCAGAGGGAGTATGGACAAAAAGACACACAGTATTACTCTCGACGAAATATGTTACATCCTCTTTGAGAGCAAGCACACGGTCTGTGGTGAGGGAGCCGTTGTCGAGGAGGCGAAGGATGAGTTCGAGGCGGTTGATGTGCCACTTTCGACGTTCGTTGAGATGCTCGAGACCATCCAAACGACCCGCTGTCATTTGACCCTTGCCGCGTTTCTTGCCACCTCCCTGAAGGGATTCGATCTCTGCTTCTGACTGCTCGACTTGGAGGGTGAGGTCTTCGACGCATTGTTGTAGCCAGGAGGTGACCTCTTGTTTTTCCTGTGCCTTTGGATCGAGTTTGGCGGACTGGGTCAAGCCCTCCTTGGAAAACGCCTTCGTTTTCATCTCCTTTTCGCAAGCTTTGAACTTTTCCATTTGCTAAGCCGGGGAGGTCAGTTTCTGGTCGGCGGAGAGCAACAGCAGACGGAGGCAGGAACGGCTCCGGATGATGCAGCCGTCGGATGAACGGAGCGGACGCACTGTCTCGATGAGTCGTCTGTTCTCGAGAAGGACGGACTTGTCCTTGATGTCGTTGCTTGCTACCCATGTCTTGATCTGGTCGCGGAGACGCTGTAGCTTCTTTATCTGCGTCTTGAGGTCAGTCTCGAGCTTCTCCTTCTGTGTCTGGTTTGTCGAGGCCTGCATCTTGTCGTATATACTCTCGAAGAGCTCGACGCCCTCTGCGACCTTTTTGAGGGTGCGGTCAATTTCGGCTGTGAGGTGGAGCGTCGTTCGGATAGCAAGGAGCGAGACAATAACGAGAACTTACTCTGTAGTTTTCTTGCGGCCATGGTCGCAATCAATGTCAAGGTCCAAGTGTTGTTTCGTTTTGTATTGTTCATATTACATAATCTTGAATCATACACTAGTGACCGGGTAAGTTATCTCTTGCAGGGACCTCCGATGCGATGAAGACTCTCCGCAAGTCCCTCAACGTCAGAGACACTCAACGTCTCCAGATCTCTACTCCACTACAAATACAGACGTCAAAACCATCTACCGTACCTCAGAAAGTCATCCGTGCAATCGGATCCTCGAGAACGACATCACCCCAGCAACTACCCTTTCAAAAGGGCGACTTCTTCTACGTAACAGCTCACTCCGATACCGATAGTCCCTGGTATGAGGCGCACAACCCTGTCACAGGTGCACGCGGGCTCGTCCCAAAGAATATGTTTGAGGAATTCCTAAAGAATCCTCCACCGTCAGTTATCCTAGTCATCCTATCTCGGTCCGGACCTCACATTCCTCCAGCATCCGCACCTCCAACATCCCCATCGCAGCACAAGGCATCTCCAGCCCCGTCTCTGCCTCCAAGCTCCCTAAGGCACGCGTCTTCTACGCCATCGTTCTCCACGACTTCATCGCAGAACGTGCCGACGAGCTTGACGCCAAAGCCGGCGATCCAATCTCCGTCGTCGCCCAGTCCAATCGCGAATGGTTCGTCGCTAAACCCATCGGCAGGCTCGGCCGTCCAGGTCTCATTCCCGCCTCCTTCGTCGAACTCCGCGATCCCGCAACCAACCTGCCCGTCGACGATGTGGATGCCCTCATGGATCGCGGCGATCTCCCAAAGGTAGAGGATTGGAAAAAGGCCATGATAGACTACAAGCAGAACAGCATCTCTCTCGGTGTCATCGAGGATGGCCAGTCCCCCGTCCCAAATAGCCCTTACATCCAGACAAAAGCACCTCCTCTCCCCACCCAACCCACATCTCCTCCGTCCGTTTCCACCTCCATTCCCACTTCTACTCCCACTCCCCGCCCACATTCCCCGGTCCTCCTTCCAGACGGCATTCTACTTTCTGCAGAGGTCGTCTCCTTCCACTACGAGATGCAAGAATACTGGTTCCGTATCGATGCCATCTTCCAACCTTATGATCCGAATGACCCACATGTTCTCCCCAAGGCCAAACAGCTCGTCCTCTTCAGACCCTATAACGACTTTTACAGTTTCCAAGTCAGTCTTCTCGAGATGTTCCCCCAAGAGGCTGGTCGCGAACCCGGCTCAAGCCGCATTCTCCCCTTCATGCCCGGTCCCGCGGATAAAGTCGACGATGAGGTCACTGCCGTACGGCGCGTCGAGCTCGACCAATACATTCGCAAGCTTTGTGCCCTCAACTCCGTTGGCGCCTCTTACATCTTGGAGCATCAGCTCATTCGCAATTTTCTTTCTCTGAAACCAGGTGACGTGGAAAACGACATCGAACCCCGCTATGACGAAATCAGCGCACTCTTTTCCGACAGTGGGGATCAGGACACCGTGGAAGGCACTGGTGATCCAGTTTCACGCGAATTCGAAGAGGAAGTTCGCGACACCCTTGGCGAAATGAAATTAACTGACCGCGATGACCGTAGCGACGGCTCGGATTATGGCGAGGACCACACTCCCCTTCAGCATACCTACCATAATCCCCCCAAACGACCAGACACTTCATCCTCCGTCCGCCATGCAGAGCACCAAAATGGCGAAAAACCTCCGCTGTACGGTGCCGGTGAGCGGCTAAATGGTCATAGCAACGTCTTCCGAGCATCACGTGGTTCAACCACTTCAAATACCCCATGGCCCGAGTGTGCCACCTCATCACCCTCGTCGCTGCACTCGTCTCAGCCATCCTTCACATCCCGTTCCCGTTCCCACTCCTCTGCCACCACTAACTTGAATGCACCTCCCATGTCTGCAGGCAACCCTCAGATTGCCTTTATCAAGATCAAGATATTTGACCGTGTCACTGATGACTTGATCGCGATTCGTGTTCACCCCAAGGTGACACATTCTGAGCTCATGACCAAGGTCCAGGCTCGCCTCGGCACGAGTATATCCAATCTGCGGTTTCGTGATAGCCTCCACCACGAATTTATCGGACTCGAGGGTGACCATGACTTGCGCGACTGGCTAGAAAGTACGGAGAAACATGTCTTGTACGCTGATTGATCTTTTTAATATTTGTTTGTATCTGGGTGGGAGATGTTCGCTTAATAGCCTAGATTCCTATGGAATTCGTTCGCTAGTGTCCCCTGTATTTTTTTTTTTTCGTTGTTCGACTTGGGACGCGGGTGTGCGTTGAATGTTGTTTTTTTTTACCCTGATACGATTGACTTGTATTTTTTTTTTACCTTTTTGTATCCGTTCACTTTACATCCGACGACTTTATTTACGACGAAACAACGTTGACCCATGTCTCGTCCGCAAGGTGGGCAAGCCCCCTCCGAAACGCTTCCGCCCACGGCCAGAGCGATCGCACTCCTCCTCGCATCGACGCCCACGGTTCAAGATACCCAGCCTGGCGTGCTCCATCAACTCCTCGAGTTTGCGCATCGCTACACGATCCAAGTACTGGCGGACGCCCAAGTGTACGCAGAACATGCCGGACGCTCCGGAATGACCAAAATCGAGATGGATGACCTCGTCCTGGCCGTGCAGGCGCGCGTCGGATGGGAGTTTGGAGGCCGCGTGCCCAAGGAGGTGTGTCCCTCGAGGGGCAGTGGAAAATGAAAGTCCATATTCACGAACCCTTGGTCGTATCTAACAGTACCTCATGTCCCTCGCGTCGCAAACGAACGCGACGCCTCTCCCTGCGGCACCCGAAGTCTTTGGCGTACGGCTACCACCGTCGTCAGAGTCGCTGACGTCCGTCAACTTTGACCTCTTGCCGAACAAGCCTCCGCCGACGGTGACGCATTACGACGAGGAGATAGAAGAGATCGAGGAGGACGAAGAGGAAGAGGAAGGGCCGGCGGCGCAGGAGGACGAGGAGGAGGACGATGCCGATATGGAGCCCGCTGCGATTCCTCACGCGCCGATAACACCCACGGACATCGAAATGGGAGGAACTCCGGCGCCGATCATCGCAGGTGACGCCCCGGATGATGGGAGCGATAACGGGGAGGAGGCGGATTTGTTTGGAGGGGGCGGAGACGATGAAGACGAGGAGGACAGCAACGCGGACGAGGCGATGGAGGAGGTACAGACGACCGGCACGCCTTCCAGTGGTGTCAAGCGGAAACTGGTAGAGGAAGAGGACTACGACTGATCGGATGGTATCGACAAGCGTCTGTTGTATTCTCTAATAGCACGATCTAATATGTATAATAAATACAAGAAGCGACGACATGAACTAAGTTACAGTCGTCCGCATGCAACTGCTGGGACGACCAACCGCGCAGATCTCACTGCTGCATCCAGACAGCGATGAGGATGACTAGTATAGCAATAATGATGAGAATAATGACGGTCCATGCTGCAAGGCAACATGAGGTCAAGACAGGCAAATATAGGGGAGAGAACTAACATTGGCCCCCAAAGACATCAGGAATGCTGATCACGCGTATGGAGCTGTCAACGCCACCTGACACGAGTAGTTTTGAGGAAGGACTGAATCGGAGAGTGGTAATCGGGAACTCGTGGGCTTTCAAGATAGACAACAGGGGCTGATATTTTAGCCGGTTAGTATCATGGAGCAATGCGATGCGATTCAGCTTACACTCAAAGTATTCGAGTCTAAAACGCCAAGACGGAGGTCAGATGCACCGAACGCGAGTAGCCTGCCATCCGAGCTAAGAAACATTCGTTCAACGTGCTGGACTACACGTGTTTAAACACCAGACGCACCTCACATCAAAGCACGTCAAGTTAGCGTCGCAGATTTTGCGGATTGTTTCTAGGTGGACATCGATGGAACCATCCTTTTCAGAAATTCTCCATTTCAAAATATATGCTCGCTTCTTGGAAAGCTTCTCGCGTTTGGCACGAGGCAGGGTCACGTTGACCACGGTATACAGCATGTCTTGACGAGTAGGGTGCAACCTATAAAAATAGTGAACAGAATAAAATGGGATGGGCTCGCGGAATTACCGTGCAGCACGGAACGTGGCGTTTGATCGAGGGGGAAGTCCAGATATCGAGGGAACATCGATGGATTTGATTACACTCAGCTGCTCCGGAGAGATGCTATCCGTGGCTGCAATGGGTTCTTTGTCATCTGCATGGTTAGGGAGGGTGTACACCAAAATTGTCGAACTAGTAGCGAGAAAGAGCTTGGATGATAGGGTCATCGAAGAGGTGGCAATGACGAAAAGAGGTCGTACATACGTGCGATGAAGAGAGAGTAGCATCGTATATTTCTCCCTTGGCGACTGGTGTTGAGGCAACGACAGGTAAAAGTGTGTCATAGCGGAGAACTGAAAACTGAAGAGTTCGGTTGAGGGGGGTGTAAAGTATAAGATGAGGGATGTGTTACATCATGAGCTCCTGCAATAACCAAATATCTGCCATTCGGTGACAGGACAGTGACGCGCTGCAGGTCGAGTAAATACGATATTGTCCACGTTGATTAACCGACGAACCTGGTAATCATCCAAGTTGCCAGAACCAAGCGTGGTACGAGTCGCAAGTTGTGCAAACCTTTGGTGGCCGTTAAGTTAACGGCGAACAATAGGTGAATGGAAAGAAGTACTTGTGCTCGTCTGCGCCCACTGAGAACTTTCTACAGTTCTCATTCTCCCGTTTCTCCACCTTTTCGGCACTGCTATTTATACCGCACACGAAAGTCCTACTCTGCAATGCTGAATGACTGAGTGTCCGCGTGGCATTGAACGTGTAGTGATACCTGGGGATGCGCAGCCATGCTCATTGGTGCATCCGCGCCTTTTTCGAGTTCCAGCTCACTCAGAGTGTGCAGTTTTCTATCGTCAGATACACGAAACAGTCTCTAGTGGAGAGTGGGTGAAAAGGACATATCCCGACGCGTAGGTGCATACCAGTTTGTTCTTTATTCCTGTCCTCGAAGCGCCACCCCCAGCACCGACGACGACTTGATCGTCGGCAATGAACACGCATGAATAGACCGGGAAGGCGGGGAAGGAATGTACGGTGTGCTGTGCGCGCATGGGTGTCTCGGTTCTGCGTCCCGGCGAGTGCAAAGTCAGTAAGTACACGTGTGGGAAAGACCTTCTCTCCTGGGCTACACATCATATCCGGAACGAACTGCGCTCTCTCCGCGCAATATCATCGACTCAGCATATCCTGCAGTCAGGATTTCAATGTCCTGGGTCGTGGGCGACCCAGGAATCATCCTACCCCATCTTACTGTACAGGCCATCATCGGCATCAGTGTCTCCATCGCTGGCAACGTCCTAATATCGCTCGCCCTCAACCTTCAGAAACTCGCCCATCTGCGACTCGAGCTCGCGCGTGACAGTCTATCAGACACGGAGCGGGAATTCAGACAGCCAAGGTGCGATCTGAACGCCAGGAACGTCACACGTTCGGACACTGCCGCTCGTCTCGGTCCAGCCGAGCACGCCCTGGAGGACGAGGAACATATCGAGACACAGCCGCTCATTCCCCACCGATCTTCCGGACAACCCTCCACATCAACCTATGGCCTGTCCCAATATACCGTTCCTGTTCCCATGGATGCTAGGAGCCGCAAAAGTAGCAGTAGTTCACGACCCACACGGCATCCACGAAAACCCACCTTCGCTTCAAAGTTTCTACCTCCGCCATTGAAATTCGGGGTTGGTCCATCCGAATCGTTAAACTCTCGCATGGATCGTTCGGGTAGATCAGCGTTACCGGTTGAAGACGTCTTTACCCAAGGACCCACGCGGATCATTCCTCAAGGCAAAGGAAAGATTTCTTCCCAGAACACGGATATGAATGAAGATAAAAAAGAGAGTGATTACTTGCGATCCAAATTATGGTTTGTCTCTCATGCGCTTTTTTGGCGTCCATTTCAAGTTGTTTATCTAGGTGGTCGGGCTTTATTCTGATGAATATCGGCGAGATCGGGAACTTCATCTCTTATGCATTCGCACCCGCCTCGGTTGTTGCGCCACTTGGGACGGTGAGACCCACTCATTGACGCGGCGATCGTTCGTATTGAGTCATATTCTAGTTTGCTCTCGTTGCAAATTGTTTTTTCGCACCTTTGCTTCTGAACGAACGTTTCCGTCCGGTAAGCAGAACTTCCGCAGTCCGAAGCGGGGCTTAGTAATGAGTATACGCAGCGTGACGTAATTGGAATCCTGCTTGCCATCATCGGCGCAACTACTGTGGTGCTCTCTTCTCCGTCATCGGACGGCTCAGCGCCCGTGCTGACACCTGATGCTCTCATTGAGGCGATCACCCAACGCCCTTTCATAATCTTCTCCCTCGTATATTTGGTGTCTGCAATCATCCTCGGAGGTCTTAGCGAAGGTGGATTGGGAAGGCGTGTGGTTGTGATCGATATTGGTCTATGCGCTATATTTGGTGAGGTATCGTGAATGCGCATGGCGCAGTAAAGGGCTGACCTTGATGCAGGTGGTTTCACGGTGTTAGCGACGAAAGCGATATCGACCCTTTTGACCAAAGAATGGGTGAAAATGATGGCCGAATGGATTACGTACCCTGTTCTAGCAGTCAGCCCCTCGATCCGCATGTTGACCTTGTGCTGATCGAACATTGCAGGTGCTCGTCATCACAGGTATTCTTCAAGTTCGATATCTGAACCGAGCGTTAAAGCAATTTGACTCCAAAATCGTCATTCCTACTCAATTCGTATTTTTCACGCTATCCGCAGTTATCGGATCTGCGGTTCTCTATGGCGACTTCCGACGGGCCTCGTTCCACGAAATGGTGACATTTCTCTATGGCTGTGCGGCTACTTTTGCAGGCGTATTCGTCATTGCCAGCAGCCCAAATAGAAACGCGAGCGAATCGATGCACGATGAAGAACAGCATGATGCAGGAGGCAGGCGGGAGGCGACCTCGAGGATCGATGGGTCTGGATCGCTGGGAACACAGAGTCATTCTGTTCACGGAACGCCCAAAGCTGGCGCGCGCGAGATTCCTGTGCTCAGGCACAGGCCAAGCACGGTGAGCCTGGTGGGATACACGCCTGTGCAAAGCTTTTTGCTCGTACACACGCCACCGCGAGACCGAGTGGTACACAGGGAACGGGAGAGCCGATGACAGCGCTCTGCATGTAAATAATTATTTTATGCTACACCCCTAGATGGAAACATGCATTCTGTTATCTCCAAAAAAGGGATAGCGGCTAGAAACGGCTGTATGACGTCAGGCAGCGGAGCTCTAACACAGGCTGGAATGACAAAAAGGACGAGCAGCGCAAGAGCAGCGTATACCTTCACCATCCTCACTCCCTCCTCCATTCCCTCCCTCCTCATCCTCCTCGACAACAGCACAGATGCCTGCAGTAGTCGCCGCATTCAAGAGTCCGTCTCCTCACACTACACTTCTAATATGACTCACACCACCTTCACTAGATCTCATCCGCAAACACCACAACCATCGCCAGCCTGAATCTGACCCTCAGGACCACTCAAAACCCCCACCCCCGCGGGCCTCTCAAGATACCATCGGACGGCCTCAACAACCGGAACCACCAGAGCCAACTCCTCAATCCCTCCCACCTCCGGAACCCGCTGTGAAACCGGACATGGTTGCCACATCGGACGCGCGCAATCCCAAATCGAACATGCCTACGTACAAGGGGCTTGAGAAATTTAAACTCGTGTCGCAGATGGGAGAGTAAGCACTCTTGCACGCGTGTCCGATGGTCTGAAACAACGTGGATCTTACAGTGGCGCTTTCTCGAATGTCTACAAAGCGATCGACCTTTCCACCGGTGAGAAAGTAGCCGGTGAGCTCATCAACGTTGGTTTCGGATCTTATCCTTCCTCAATGACGTCGCTCAGTCAAAGTAGTTCGGAAGCACGAATTGAACGCATCACAGGTAAGTACCCATACCCGACCTCGGACTCCAGTAGTTCATATCACCCTACCCGCCTCCACTTTACTATCCTTCCGGTCTCCGCTCCTGCACATCTCATCCGTTCACCACATTGTCCCTCTGTAAGGCCGGCGAAAAATTTCTCAGTGCTCAGTATAAGAAAATGCCGCGCGTCACAGAGGTGACATTCTCGCTTTCTGTTATATTTTCGATGTGGTGAAACTGACGACTTTTCCTTTGTAAAGCGTGCAAATATTCTGAAAGGCACGTCCGATCTTCGGTAGATGAATGCAAATCATTAATTTATTCTCAGAGGTGCAAATAATGCGCGGTACGAATCATCCATCAATAGTCAAGTTAATCTCGTTCTCCGAATCGCTGGATTACTATTTTCTTGTACTTGAACGTAAGCCATTATCCCCTATGATGTTTAGGCTTGTTTCACACTTATCGCTAGTCATGGAGGGAGGAGAACTGTTTCACCAGATTGTGAAGCTCACTTACTTTAGCGAAAATCTTGCAAGGCACGTCATTATGCAAGTTGCCCATGGCATTCGATATCTGCACGAAGAGCGTGGCGTGGTTCATCGGTGAGCATCTCTACAAGGCAATGTCATTTCCACCATTGTTAACCGTTCGGCATGTGCAGAGATATCAAGCCGGAGAATCTGTTGTTCGAACATATACCCATAATCCCATCCAAGGCTATCATACGACGTCCGTATGACGAGGAAAAGGAAGATGAAGGCGAATTTATCCCCGATGTCGGGGGCGGCGGCATCGGGCGAGTGAAGATTGCTGACTTCGGCTTATCGAAAGTTGTGTGGAACGAGGAGACTATGACGCCATGCGGAACTGTCGGCTATACCGCTCCTGAAATCGTCAAGGATGAGCGATATTCAAAGAGCGTCGACATGTGGGCACTCGGATGCGTTCTCTACACACTTCTTTGCGGATTTCCACCTTTTTACGATGAGAGCATCACCGTTCTGACAGAAAAAGTTGCTCGAGGGTATTACACGTTCTTGAGCCCTTTCTGGGATCATATCAGTAGTTCAGGTATAGTTTTCAGAATACTCGAGAATGTCATCGTCAATCTGATTGTACTTTCAGCCAAAGACCTCATAGAACACCTGCTTTGTGTGGATCCAGCTCAGCGATATACCATAGACGAATTCCTGGCGCATCCATGGTGTAACACAGACCCTGCCCCACTCGTTCCACCATCCCCCGGCAGCTATGCCCAAACACCACCTTTAGACTCACCTCTTCTGAGTGCTGCACATGGAGTGCTCGAAACAACACGTTCTCCAGGACTGGCAACTTTGAAAGAAGCCTTCGATATCACGTACGCAGTACACCGAATGGAAGAAGAAGGTGCTCGTCGCCGCGCTTACAATGGGCGAGGCGGTGCAGGGGCAAGAGGATTTTTGCAGGGGCTCAACGAGGATGACGAAGAAGGTGAAACGGACGATCAGAGTCTAGTTAACGAGGCGCGCCATCGACGAGGTCAAGCTAATGGCGGGGCTCCAGCAGACGTGAAAGCAGTTGCAGGACGACACGCGGATGTGCCTGCTATTGTGAATGTCATCCCGGAGAGGAACTTATGGGACGGACGAGCCGGAACTCGCGATCGCGGCCGCCGTACGGGAGGTCCGAGAGGATTTGAGTTGGATATAGACAATGCGACATTGCTGGGTCGTCGCAACAAGAAGACGGGAAATTCAATATCGCAGAACATCATTCTCCCAGGAAGCCCAATGCGTGTCGAGTAGTGCATTGGCCGCCCCCATTTCCTTTATCCACTCCGATTCCAAACCAGCCGTTTGTCTGTTGCGTTGACTGCACTGCTCAGCAGTTCATCCTCGCCGTCACCACTTCATGTGATCATTATCTTTCACCCAGTTCGGACCATTTCAAACCCCACTAGATGGGTTCTTTATCACTGCGATGCGCATCTTTTCCATTTGCATGACGTACTTTTCTACCTCAAATGACATAGTTGTAACATGCCTAAGCATACTCGATCTTACATTGGACGTCATATGTACCCTAATATCACTGCCGTGGTTGTAACCAGACTGGGATAGCAGCTTACACGGGAACTCGCATAGAAACACGACTAGATTTGAACGACGGAAAGATATGCTCAGTTCTCCACGACCAGTATAGAAGCACCCCCGTCTTTTGTGACCCGGCGACGAGTCTTCATCAATATGTATCGTCTTCCAAACTGGTTCAGCTTGGGAATTTGGCCCAATCTCTGAGCCCCAGGAGTAGCAGAAGCTTGCGATCCATCCGGGAATACGCCAAACCCAGAGGGTGCTAGCACGATGGCCTCACCCGTCTGAAAAACATTGTCAGCGACCGGAGAATCGAAGGAAAAGAGTCCCGTGCGAAGAGCTCACCTCGAGTTTGACCACGCGGTCAAAGGCGTCTTCGGCAGAGATGTCAGCAGATACATGTTTGGCTAGATGTTCCCACCAAGACGGGGACGAGAATCGATGCAAGATCGCGACGGTGCAGAGATCGAGCAAGACTGGGGGAACGACGGTCGGCTCTGAGGGACAGAACGTAAGATGCACGGTTGATCTAGGGGAGAGGGATATGGAAACGCCTTACCTTGCGTGCTTATAATGAGGCGCATGGCCAGATGCCGTTGTTCGCGCGCCAACGTCAGCAAACACTTGGTGAGCCCCGTTACAGTCTTGTACGGAGAGAGATACTAAGAGACGAAGAACGGGAAGAGGGGTCAGTGAACGGCACATGGAAACCCTCATCGTCGCTGACCTTGTGAGCTTCGTCCACAACGAGCACTTTGCCGGTCCCGACGTCCGTCCTGACGAACAAGCGAGTGATGATCTCGAACAATCCACACGCCGACGCGGGATCGATGAACGGGTCCGAAAGATCGACGATAGTTAGCTGCCCCGCGGCAAATCGGTTGTTAGATTGCAGCAATCGGGGGCGGGTATCAAGGAAAGAAGTCAGCAAGGCCATGCGTTGCTCTAGCCCCATTAGCTGAGCAGGGTTGAACGACTCTTTCTTGTCTGCGAGTCGTTTCATGAACTCGTCGTAGTTAAAGTTTTCTCCCAGATCCCTCAAGATAGACTGGAATTCGTTAGTCTCATCAGAAAACGAAAGAAGGAAAGAAGGTGCCTACTAGAACGCCCTGAATGTAAAGCGGGGCAGAATCGGATGACCCGACTGCCATCATAGACAAGAATGCTTGAGCGTCAAGCTCGTCCTTTTTCAGAAGCAGGGGTTCGACCGTTACTCGGCTACCCAGAGGGGCATAAACGGCCGTCATCGTTTTCAACGACGACCGTGAGACGTATACCTTGACCTGCGGAGTCTGCACGGTAGGTACATCTGACAATGCCACCCATGCGGCTTCGCTAGGTCTGGCACCCGGCCCCCCTTCCCCGAAATGAAGAACTAAACCAGCCAAAGGCTTCTGCAAGAAGCCAATAGGACGGAGGTTTGCAATAAACATGTTCTCCAATAGGATCGAGACCGTATGAGATTTTCCCGATCCCTGCACTCCACAGACGACTGCAGAGAATGGCGCGTTCTATAACCCATGGGAGATGAATAGACTTTGTAAAATCAGTGGAAAGGCTCTCACAGTGTTGATGTACAGTCGAGGGTCCGCTGGGGAATATGGTTGCGATTTATTGCTATGATTCAAAAGTACATTGCATCAAACACTTGAGAACTCTGCGTTGGTTGGTTGACGTACAATATATGCAACGCACGGCCCAGGACACCATACTGTGTCCCGTTATCGCGGTATCCTGCGGCGACATAAGCGTCGCGTGTGACTATGGGAGCTGTTCGAAGCTCGTGGTCTTTACTTCGACCTTGGGTATCGTTTGTACCATCATGAAGGAGGGCGAGCTCCTCCTAAAAAGTGATAGTCAAACGACGAATTCAACATGAATGGTCCGAACACGCACATAGACAGAACCCGCCGAGTCTGTGGGAAGTGTAGATGACGCGCTGTTCGAGGTAGTGTCTCCGTTCTATAATTAACACGGTGCGAAAACATCGACCACGTTTGTTGGCGAGCTAGATCGTGCTTTGATAACAAAAGGACGTACGGATGAAGGATGATGCTGGGTAGCAGTGCTCTTTGGAATCACCATTTCTGTGGTTGTGGCGGGATTCTTGATGGAGGTGGATGGCGACTGGATCGACTCAGTAATATAGCAAGACAAGGACGGGGAGAATCATCTACCGTTGCCACTTCGGCCGGAGAATATCTGATGGATCGGGGAGCTACATCCTCGTGCTTGCTGTGACCGCCGCTTGCCGATGTCAAAGGCGAAGTGTCTCCGATCTGTAATCGAATCAGATGCACGGCGGCTGATCGTGTCCATTCGCGAATACCTCGGAAATATATGAAGGAGGCGCGTGTTGATGAGGATCCTGGGCAGAACGGATGGCCTGGGATGCTAGCGAACGAGCTACTTGGGATTTGGTCATTTTGTGAATCCTGAGTCCTGCAGTTGCTGAAGGAGGAGACCCTGCTCCGTTCATTGGAAGGGAGAGGGGAGAAGGGGAGGATGCAAACTTTAAAGAAGGGTTGGTCCCTTTATACCTGTACGACACGATGCATGAGCTGCTGTGAGGCGTGGAAGATTCATCTGGGCGTCAAGAAGAGCTGAGAAAACGCGACGTTCGCGTTGCACGCCGCTTTCACCATGCCAGCCTTGTTCGACGTCCCTGGCTGGTCTGTGGGGCCATCCGCTCCACTTCCTGTACAATCAAAGAAGCGCAAGCGTAACACTGTCAACACGGAGGAGCAGGAGCTACTCCACAACGCTCAGGTCAACCTCGACAAGCTAATCGGTTCGCTCGGTGGTGGCAGCGCAGACGACGCGTCCAAAAAACAGAAAAAGAAAAAGACCAAGCATAACAAGTCTGCATCCCAGCCTTCTCAACGCGATCAGCAGGCAGACCGGGGTCCCCGTTCCTCAGGAAAAGCGCGTAGTCAGACAAAACCTTCCCCAAACCCGCCCACTACATCCGACAAGAAAACCACTCCGCCAAAGAAGAAGGCAAAAAAGAAAGACGCAAAGCATGGCGTTCAGCCCACTGCGAGCGTACCCGAACACTCTCAGGCCGCTGTTCAAGACACTGACAATCTGACCCCACTTCAGCAAACTTTTAAGAAGAGTTTGGATGGCGCTCGTTTCAGGTTCGTCCAAATCTTCGTGGAGACCCGTTGCGTTAACTCGTCCGTTACAGACTACTGAATGAAATCCTCTACAAGTCGAATAGTCTCGAGGCAGTTCAGATAATGAAGGGTGATACCAAAACTTTCCAAGACGTCAGTGCGAGTGATCACGAAGTACTTGGCGCGAGCTCACACAGATACAGTACCATACTGGTTTCAGAAGTCAAGTACAATCTTGGCCGTCAAATCCAGTCTCGTACTATGTTTCAGAATTATCGTCCTATCCCACGAAGACTGTGATCGCAGACCTGGGGTGTGGGGATGCTGCACTCGCCCGGGCTCTGCTTCCTAGGAACCTCGTCGTCTTATCGTTCGACCTGGTTTCAGATGGAGCCTATGTAACCGAGGCAGACATCTGTTCTCGGGTGCCATTGCCAGGTTCTGAACCGCAATCCACAGAGACCACTCAGGGAGAGGCTCAGATCGTCGATGTCGTGGTTTGTGCGCTCAGCCTCATGAATACCAACTGGCCCACATGCATAAGAGAAGCTTGGAGAATCCTTCGACCTGGGTGCGCAGATGTCTAGGCCTTGCTGACTCGAGATTTGACGGAGCCGACGACAGGGGTGAATTGATGATTGCCGAGGTTGCGAGCCGCTTTACGAACGTAAACGAGTTCACCTCGTTGATATGTTCGATTGGCTTCAAGCTTCAGAAAAAGGTAGCCGTTGTCCATCACCCCTGTTACCAAAGGGGATAACACTGTCCACAGGACGATAACAACAGCCACTTTACGTTGTTTCAGTTCAGAAAGGGGGCCAGGATGGTGATTTCGGAGCAGGAGTGGACGGGGCTTGTGTCTCGTGGTCGCGTGTTGAGGTCCTGTGAGTATAAGAAGCGATGAGTCGCCAAAACGGGAAGGCGGGTACTTGTTCGGTAGTTGCTCTTTCGTTGTTATCTTTATCTTTGTAGTGATGCCAGGCAAGCGACACGTTTTGTCCCACCCCGTCGTCAATGCACGCTTGTCGCAACTTCGGTTAGCGACGACCAATGCCAAGGATTTCCGTGAGGTGGGTTGCACCAGAACAAATGCCAACGCTGGCTGAGCAGAGGCACCTGCGTAGGGAATCCACGATATCAGCTTCGTTCTAGGTGTGGAGGCTTCGAGAGATCTCGAGCAAGAGCCGTTCGACGGGGTGAGCACCATCATCAATCCAACGGCCTTGCCGTCGCTGACGTATTCGTATTCTGGTTGCTCTATCTACACTGTAGCAAACCCCCATAGCGGCGTTCCAGGGCACTACGATCAAAGCACGCATCGGCCTGACACCGATTCTCAGGGCGGGCCTGGGTATGGCGGATGCGCTTCTCAAGCTTTTTCCGTATGTGAACACCCACAAAATTTACCCCTGAGCTGGTCTCACACCGTGATCTATTTACGAACGGACAGTGCGGCACCAGTCTACCACCTTGGTTTGTTTCGGGAAAAAGTCAGCCTACAGCCAGTCGAATGCGCGTACTCGTGCTTCTGTAAAGCTTTGAGATGCTAAGATTGGACGTTGACAGATTATTCCAAGTTGCCGCCGGTTCCGACAGTTGATACAGTGTTTCTCTTAGATCCGCTCGTGGCCACGGGCGGAACCGCGTGCGCTGCCTTGACCATGTTGGTCGACTGGGGGATCCCAGGTAAGCGACATTCTCTGCCGCGTTCGCACTGGAAGTCACATGGCGCAGTGAGCAAAATAAAGCTCCTCGTCGTGCTCGGGTCAGAACCTGGCCTCAGTCAGATAGAGGAAAGCTATCCTGATCTCGAGGTGAGACGGTCCCATTCACCCATCATGTTTGATCAGTAGACCAAGTTGTGCTAGATCTGGGTTGCTGCTGTGGACGCGCACTTGAATAGCGACGGATTGATTTATCCAGGACTCGGGGATACTGTGAGTGACGGCGAGTGCTGGTCCAAATCTTACTGATGCGGTCGACATAGGGTGACCGGATGTTCAATACACTAAGAGAGTAGTGGCGTCGGCCGTCTGAAACGGTGGGAGTGACGAAATGGAATTCGGAGTCGGGATGAGTCGGATGATCAGGTGTAAAATGTGTTTTTCGTCTGACGCGGGTAATCCATGAGGACCATCACGGGTACCTCGTTTCAAGTGAGGATTTACTCCTTGCGACCAATCGATGACCTGCAATGTGGTTGAACGAGCTGTACCTTGTCTCCCAAGCGAAAAGGTTAACTCCTTCAACGACCTCGGTGGCTGTAGTAACCCCTTCTGACTGATGACACACGTGATCCCGGGTATTGCACGACATGGCACAATCGTGTCCCACCATCTGATCGTCATTTCGCTATAAAAATGCGTTGCAATTCGTTTCAGAGCGTTCAATATCTTCACCCATGTCAGGTACAGCCTCTCCATCAGCCTCGTCGACCCGCACCCTCGTGGGCTCCCCCGACGATCTCAAATCCCTCCTATTTCTCCCCGGAGGTCCCCCCCAACTCAGCTCTGCATCTGATCTCCTCGAATTCCTTGTCTCGCGCACTGTAGTAAGCTCTGCCGTCTATGTCTATGATATCGCGGAACAGGTTGGTTTCGGATCCCTTACAAAATCCTGGGCTGCCGCTCTCGACCATTCGGCTCCTGTAATCCCCCTCCAGACCAGAGCGGGTGCTGGCCTCAGTATCGTAGGTCGGTTGGCGGAAGGTAGCAGCAAGGACGCCGTCACTGGCTGTATCCTCACTGCTTACACCACTCCGGTTGGCCTGGCCGCAATGGCAGCATCCCTTACCTATTTACCCCCCGCTTCTGCTCGCAGCAGGCTAATCGTGCAGGTTCCTGCGGTCACTCCCGTGGGTGACACGTTTGCACTTTCTCCGACCCTTGCCTCCCTTTCCACCTCTTTCAACATCTTCCCCGAGACCCTGGCCATCATATTGTCCGCGACTCCGCAAGAATCGCTCGACCTCGGACTACTTGCATACAAGCTCAAGGACTGGCATGTGGTGCACATTTTTGATCACCATAGCGCCGCTCGCGAAGTTGGTCACAGTTTCGTTTCCAACCAGGTGCAGGACGTTTCCGACTTGCCCGTCTCGGAAGCTGTCCGCGCCGCTGGCTATGCGCCTTTCGAATTCGCCGGCGACAAGAACGCACGTACTGTATTTGTTCTGTTGAACGGGCAGCTCGCTCTTCTTGCCAAGGCTTTGGCTTCCAGGACAGTGGGGATAGCAGTCGTGATCGTGAGGGTTCTTCGTCCATGGAGAGCCGATGAACTCCAACAAGTCATTCCCTCCACTGCGCAACAAGTCTACGTGTTTGACGACGTGCCTTATGAAACTACCCGAGGTCCCCTTTTCGCAGATGTGTTCTCATCTCTATATGACCCCACTGGCCCTGGTCCGGTGATCCGCGCCCAACGAATTACTCCAGACAAAGGGAAAGAATTCATTTCTGACCCTGCTCAGTTCTACTCTCACTTGGCGTCATTCTTCGACAAATCCCCCGCAGATCTCAGTCTGGATAATGGGTCGACGAAACTTGTCTTCCTCAGTACCCCGTCCAACCACATCGATTTCTTCCATCAGCTCATCGCGGATACGTTTTCCCATGGAGCTTCGATGCGTCGCTTGACAGACCACGACGTTTTCAGCAAGGCAGGTGGAATCACCGCAGATCGTATCATTCTCTCTTCAAAGAAGGGCGACGATGTTTTCCTGCCTATTTCTCTGGAACTGCCGTTGAACTCCAATGGTTCTGCAGATTTCATGTGTATCTTCGAGTCACAACTGCTTACGCGTCACTCCGTTCTGGAAATCGCGAAGCCGGGGTCGGCTGTCCTCGTCATCACGCCTTGGTCTAACGCGGAATTGTTTGAAAACCTTCCGTCGCAGACATTGGCGTCGATCCTGCAGCGGGAAATCAGGTTGTACACACTCGATGCAAAGAAGTTGGCATCTGGGATATCCGGAGATGCAAGGATTATTGCTGAGGATTTGGTCATTTATCTCGCGTTGTTGAGGTTATACCTTGGGAAGGTGTCGAACCAGGCTGTTGTTTACAGATTGGCTCGCGGGTTCGTTTCCGATGCCTTATCGGATGATGTTTTCTCCGAACTCAATGCGCAAACCTGGGAATCGCTTCTTCGAGTCGAGTTGCCCTTAGATCATGAAGTCTCTTCCGAGTCCGTTTTACCAACAACCGACACCTCTTCTGCGCTCAGGCGCTTCGAGTTCAATGCCGTTGCCGTTGATACCGGCTCTGGGGAAACTGTCTACAACGGATCAAAAGTAACTTCCTGGCACGAGGCCGCCAAACACATTCTGTTTCCCTCGGTTTTCACCCCTCTTCTTCCCACCCCACCGGTAACCGAGGAATTTCCCCAGATTTCTTCTCTCCACCCTGAGCTTGCAGAGCGTACTTATCTGGTCACGTGTACGGTCAATCGCCGCCTCACTCCACTTGATTACGATCGTAACGTGTTTCACCTCGAGTTCAACACAGACGGCACAGGTCTCAAGTATGCCATCGGAGAAGCGCTTGGAGTGCACGGTTGGAATGATGCAGAGGAAGTTTTGGAGTTTTGTAAATGGTATGGTGTTGATCCCGAGCGGGTGATCACCATCCCTGCCCAAGGAGAAGAGAAGATGCACAGCCGTACGGTATTCCAGGCTCTCCAACAACAGATCGACCTTTTCGGAGAACCACCCAAGTCGTTTTATACCGCTCTCGCACCATACGCTCAGGAGCCCATACAGAAACTTTCCCTCCAATTCATCGGTTCTCCGGAAGGATCGTCGACGTTCAAGAAGTCGAACGAGAAGGACACCGTCACTTTTGAGCAGATTCTTCGACGATACCCCAGTGCCCAGCCGGGCATTGAGGCGCTCTGCGAGATGATTGGGGACATCAAGCCAAGGCACTACAGTATAGCAAGTGCGCAGAGTGTCGTGGGCAACCGCGTCGACCTGTTGGTTGTTACGGTCGACTGGAAAGACCCGAGCGGTGAGCATTTCGTTACTTCGGAATTGCAAGGCGCTAAACAGAAGTTCAGGTAATTCTCGCTATGGTCAGTGTACAAGATACCTGAATGGCCTCAAGGTTGGGCAGAAAGTGACGGTATCCATCAAGCCTAGTGTCATGAAGGTGCGAAGACACCAGTTTCCTACCCTCTCCCACCTCTGACGCACGTAACAGTTACCTCCAAATGACTCCCAGCCTATCATCATGGCTGGCCTTGGTACCGGCGCTGCACCGTTCCGTGCTTTCCTTCAGCACCGTGCCTGGCTCGCCGAGCAAGGCGTCGAAGTCGGCCCGACATACTACTACTTCGGCTCTCGTCATCAACACCAAGAGTTCCTTTATGGCGAGGAAATCGAGGCCTTCATCTCCGACAACGTGATCACCAAGTCCGGTCTGGCGTTCTCCCGTGACGGCCCGAAGAAGATCTATATCCAACACAAGATGTTGGAAGACGCTAGATCGCTGGCGAATATGCTGAAGAACATGGCTGGCGCGTTCTACTTGTGTGGCCCTACCTGGCCTGTGCCGGACGTCTACGAGGCCTTGGTGGGCGCATTGGTGAAATACGAGAAGATGGACAGAGAATCTGCAGGCGCGTTCCTCGAGTCCTTGAAGGAAGAAGAACGTTACGTGCTTGAGGTGAGCTTACCGTTGACATCCTCATGGCGATTTACTTAGCTCCACTTGACAGGTTTATTGAACCACTGTGTTCGCCGTCTTGGAGCTTGTATTCAGAAATGCTAGATCAGCTTAGACGTGATCGAAGGAGTTTTGCTTTGGAATCTTATGGATCTGACATTTTATGATGTATATATCACTCACCTTGACCGGATAATTCAATTGTTCGTTTCTTTCGATGAAGCAATAACTTGGCGTGACCGTGTACGCGTCGCGTTTTCTATTTCGCTCGACAGCAAGTCGTTCGGTTTCAACAGCCCAATTCCTTTCTTTGATGGGACGGCAATGCACTCACTGAGAAGCCCCATCGCTCCGGAGAGAAAACGGGCAAACGTGCCAGCAAACCAATAAGATGGGAGCAAATTTAAAGTACTACTAATAGAATGGATCATAGTTTCCGCGATACACCAACCATCCCCACCACCCGACCAATGAAAAGATGATAACACCCGCAAGGCCAACGACGGCGCCCATTGCGATCTTCCCAGCTTGACTAAGTTGTGGGCCGCCGCATCCCTGGTCGTATGCAGCGTCACATGGCATACCCTGTGGTCGTTTGGATTCATAAGTACCAGCTTGTAAAGATGTATAATATGGATCCGAGGTATCGTTGAGCACGTGCATAGCAGCAAGGGTCAGCATGGGGGCGTTGTAATCCAGACCAGGCTGCAAGTAGATGAGCGTCGACACCATCACTAATCTCAACCAACGAACCTCGGTCTCCGGCCAGTCATTACGAATATCGAAAAAACGGTCGTACTTGTCTGGTCCACCGACGACAGCACCATACAACACATGGGCTTCTTGTGGAGGATCATGGTTGATATCACTCATGTTGTTTCCTCCGCTTGCCATCGCCGAGTGCGGGTTCTGCGGTGAGTTAGGGTTGACACCCACAATGTACGGAACTGCAAACGGCGCGAATATCTCAGGAATAGACTTCTCGCTGGGCTGAGCATCACACTTACCAGACATGGGGTTCTTGCCCAAAGTATACGCCACCTGGCCCTTCGCAAAGTTCTGAGGTTCTACAGTCAATCATGGAGAAAAGCAGGGTAGACGAGTATTTACATAGTAGTCTCGCTTCTTCGTCTGTGTCGAGGCAAGCGGGGCATATCGGTACAGAAGCATTGCTGCGTTGAGGGCGGGGTTGAGACTAGCCTCATCAGAGTCGCCCGAGTAGTATAGAAGACCGCCTGTCAACTGGTGAGATACCAGTAAGGTCAAGTTAGAAAACCATACCCTTAGTGATATATCCATTTCCGCCTCCGTATACGACTTTGTCGAAATACGATTCAGCCTCCTTCTGCCAAGTGGAGAGGTTGCCAAAAGTAGGATTTGCTTGTGTAGTCTGCGCGAACAACACAGGGATCCCAGGAGTTTTTGAATCCCAGTTAAAGACACCATTGTAACCAGAGAGATTGTACTGTGTGTAGTAAGATTCTGCCTCCTGATATTGAGAAGACGAGTTTGTTGCCCAAGCGAGGAACAACGCTGCTATGGAAAGTTCATCGCCGAACCCTGAGGAGGGATATACATCGCCTGTTTCGGGGACAGACTTTTGGTATTCGGTCTTGCGGGAGCTCGTAGCAAAACTGTATAGTTCTTGTGCATGTTGTAAAAGCAACGATCCATAGGTAGAATTCTGAAGAGTTGCCGGTCCTGAGTAAGAATTCGAGAAGACGTGGTTCTGGTAGAGATTAGAGCAAGCTGCAAAAGCAGCTGCCGCACCCGCGGCAGCATCAGTCCCGGGGCTATCGGAAGTCAGAAGGGATGACGAGCCAAATCCTCAAACGAGAGAATTACCTTGTAGCGTTGATTTGATATGACGTCCGTGGACCAGGTATGGTCTTGTCGCCTCCCCAATAGTTGTTGTCTACTTT
>JBBPPA010000373.1:0-23758 GCA_038091735.1 Leccinum pellstonianum | reverse complement strand
TTCCGGGGACATGGGTAATTTTAAGGTCGAAGTCGGCGAGATCAAGAAGCCAACGAGCTTGACGGCGGTTTAGGTGTTGGGGACTACGGAAGAAAGTAAGGTTCTTGTGATCGGTGAAGACTTGGACTGGGAAAGGGGAACCGCGGAGGTATTGACGCCATGCTTTGAGGGCACGGATGACCGCAAGTAATTCTCGGTCATAGATGTCATAATTTCGTTCTGCGGGAATAAAAGACTGGGAGAGATAAGAACAAGGGTGCCAATCGCCATTGGAGTCGGTTTGAAGGAGGATTGCTCCGGTGGCGTCGCGAGAGGCGTCAGTGGCGATCGCAAAGGGGGCGGAGAGATCAGGGAGGCGAAGGACAGGTTTGGATAGGAAAGCCTTTTTGAGACGGTCAAAGGACGACTGACAGGCAGTAGACCAGTCCCAGGGTTTCTCTTTCTTAGTGAGGTCAATGAGGGGACGGGCGATGTCAGAGTAGTGGTCGATGAATCGGCGGTAGAAGTTGGCAAAGCCAAGGAAAGAACGGACGGTTTTGACAGTGGTAGGAGTTGGCCAAGAGGCGATACCGTCGAGTTTGACTGGGTCCATGGCCAAGGTGCCTGGTTTGACGATCATACCAAGGTATTCGACTTCCGCAGTGGCGAAGTTACATTTCTCTAAGCGAAGGTGAAGGTCGAGTTCTTCCATTCGTTGGAGGACTCGTTTGGTATGTTCAGAGTGAGAGGCGTCATCGGGGGAGAAGATCAGGAGATCGTCCATATAGATGACGAGCCATCCTTCGGCGATCATGTCGCGGAAAGAGTCATTCATGAATCGCTGAAAGGTAGAGGGGGAGTTGTTCATTCCGAAGAACATGACGGTGGGTTCGAAGAGGCCTTTATGAGTGATGAAAGCGCCTTTCCATTGGTCTCCTTCTTTGATGCGGACGTTGTTATAACCCCAACGGACGTCGAACTTGGTGAAAACTTTAGCCCCTTTGAGCTTATCGATGAGATCGGAGACGAGGGGAAGGGGATATGCGTCGCGGGTGGTGTGGGAGTTGAGGTAGCGATAATCCTGGCAAGGACGTAGTTTGCCATCCTTTTTCTTTACGAAGAAAAAGGAAGAGGCCTGAGGGGATTTAGAGGGTCTAATCTTCCCGCTACGGAGGTTCTCGTCCAGGAAGGCTTCCGTGGCTTTCTGTTCATCCGGTGAGAGAGGATAAACTTTCCCGATTTTTGGTACAAAGGTATCGTCGAGTTGTATGGCGTGATCATAGGGGCGAGAGCATCAGCAAACTGACCCTCAGCCTTAGCCGAGCACCCAGCTCCGTGCTGAGGAACAGTCCAGTCCATTCTGGGACAGACTGTGATAGCCTGTCAGAATCTGGTAATTGACACGTAATCTCAGTAAAAGATGTCAGTCAAGCAAACGTGTCAGTTATTCTGTCAACTCCAAAACAATTCTGTCCTAGCTAGGGAATACTAACACACTGTGGCACGGGTCAGCATTGGCCGATCTGTGGCCAAGCCGCTGCCCGGCATGGTTACACTTACTACCCGTGATTACTGCGGTGTGCACGCGGCACACCGTGCTGCCAGTGGCGTCAACGTGCATCATTCGTCGTCGCGTCCGGCGGGCATTCATCGTCATCAACGTCACGTCGGCGCGTCGTGCTGGTACCAGCACGACGCACCTACGTGTCGTTGACTCGTTGCCACGTCGTCATCACTGTCCGAGTCTTCATCGTCGACTCCTCTTATTCGTCGAGGTAATTGACGTCAACTTGAAGTCGTCGTGTTGCTGCATTTTTGTTGTTGTCGTGTTTTGTCGTCATCCATCCTCAGCCTCGTCTTGTCGTCGTCGTCGTCGTCGTGTCGTTGTCGCACCGTCCGTCTGCGTTGCGCCTTCGTCACCTCGTCGTTGCCGTGTTTTTGTGCCGTCCCGTCGTCACGTTCGTCCACGTCTTCAACGCAGCGCTGACGGTGTGGACGAGTCTAGCGGAAGGGTGAGGGAACGACAAAGAGACGGAGGGACTACGAACCATCATCGTCGCCGCGTAGTTATCGCACCATCCGTCTGCGTTGAGCCTTCTTCACCTCGCCGTTGCCCAGTTGTTGTGCTGTCCCGTCGTCACGCTCGTCGACGTCTTCGACGCAGCGCCAACGGTGTGTACAAGTCAAGCGGAAGGGTGAGGGAAGGACAAAGAGACGGAGGGACTACGAACCGTTATCGTCGTCATGTAGTTGTCGCACCATCCGTCTGCGTTGCTCCTTCTTCAACACCTCCGAGTCGTCGTTGCCCAGTTGTTGTGCCGTCCCGTCGTCACGTTCGTCGACGTCTTCGACGCAGCGCTAACGGTGTGTACGAGTCTAGCGGAAGGGTGAGGGAACGACAAAGAGACGGAGGGACGGAGGGACCTACGAACCGTCGTCGTCGTCGTCGTGTCGTTATCGCACCGTCCGTCTGCGTTGCGCCTTCGTCACCTCGTCGTTGCCCAGTTGTTGTGCCGTCCCGTCGTCACGTTCGTCGACGGGTTCGACACAGCGCTAACGGTGTGGACGAGTCTAGCAGAAGGGTGAGGGAACAACAAAGAGACGGAGGGACGGAGGGACCTACGAACCGTCGTCGTCGTCGTGTCCTTGTCGCACCGTCCGTCTGCGTTGCGCCTACGTCACGTCCGAGTCGTCGTCGCCTTGTTGTTGTGCCATCTGCGTTGCGCCTTCTTCGCGTCGTTGCCGTAGTGTTGTGCCGTCCCGTAGTCACCTTCGTCGACGTCTTCGACGCAGCGCTAACGGTGTGGACGAGTCTAGCGGAGGGTGAGGGAAGGACAAAGAGACGGAGGGACGGAGGGACCTACCAACCGACCGTCGTCGTCGTCGTCCTAACGGTGTGGACGAGTCTAGCGGAAGGGTGAGGGAACGACAAAGAGACGGAGGGGCGGATGGACCTACGCACCATCGCCGTCGCCGTCTTGTTCTGCCTGCGTAGAGATGAGAGAGGGAGAGAGGGAGGTGCGTGAGTGCTCACATTGCGATAAGTGAACTTTGTCGAATTCTTGTATATCTGTTATTCTTGGCGAAGGGCATGCTCGGAGGCGATCGTGGAATTAGTGGTACTGTTGAGTAGTATGAGTACCACAGAGCCTCTGCTCGGCTCTTGGTGTATGTTAACCCAAACCTCCTCATAGATCGACAGGCTACTCACAAACATCATCTCTTCTATATCCGCACCGCTCTCATTACTGCGCCTTCAACCACTCCAAGGCCATCCCGATGCTTCGCTGGCCATCGAAGGAAATTTGAGTGAGTCTCTCAGGAGCTTCGTTGATGGTTCTTTCCACCGCTTGATGTCACTGGCCACTGATATAGTACTGATAGGCCACATTCGTGTCGTGTCGAACCCGCACGACGAGGCGTCCTTTGCAACTTGCAAGTGTACTTGTTGACTGTAACTGCGACAGGGCACTGTTGAAGGTTGAGCATGAGAAAGAATAGATACACCAAAATTGACCAAATTCATTCGTGGAAATTGGCGAACGGTTGACCATTCATACCTTGGGAGTTGATACGTGTGCGATCGGAGGAGATAACCAATTCACCACGCTCGTCCCCTTCATGGAGGCTCGCGTTGCCGAAAGTCGATGCCTCCTACAACCATACACAGACGCTGTTAGAGAAAGCCACGCCGGACGCACACGAATTGACCGTGACGTCACCCGCGAATATCTCGAACCGTTTGTCTTAGCAAAGATGAGCCGTGAAATCTGGGATGGGACAGGAAAGATGAACGAGCAAGACCTGAGGATGGCGTGGCTACGGGCGGAACGCAAGATCGAAAACGCAAAGAGGTGGAGAGTGCACTGACAGTTGAAGCCTTCAAGACCCAGATGATCAATTCATTGATTGGTATATTGTCGCGCATGAATCATAAAACGTACATAAGAGCTATCGTAGAAACAATCTGCAGGTATAAAAGAGACAAATAGTACGAACAAACAGAATTGGGCTTATGGTAATCATCCCTTTCGTGGTGCAAACGGTGCGCGAAAGGGTGGGGGAAGGACAAAGAGACGGAGGGACCTACGAACCGTCGTCGTTGTCGTGTCGTTGTCGCACCGTCCGTCTGCGTTGCGCCTTCGTCACCTCGTCGTTGCCGTGTTGTTGTGCCGTCCCGCCGTCCCGTTCGTCGACATCTTCGACACAGCGCTGACGGTGTGGACGAATCTAGCGAATGGGTGAGGGAAGGACAAAGAGACGGAGGGACCTACGAACCGTCATCGTCGTCGTGTTGTTGTCACACCTCCCAATCTGCGTTGCGCCTTCGTCACCTCGTCGTTGCCCAGTTGTTGTGCCGTCCCGTCGTCACGTTCTTCGACGACTTCGACGCAGCGCTGACACGAGTCTAGCAGAAGGGTGAGGGAGGGACAGAAAAGACGGAAGGACCTACGCACCGTCCGTCTGCGTTGCGCCTTCGTCACGTCGTCGTCGCCTTGTTGTTCTGCCATCTGCGTTGCGCCTTCTTCACGTCGGTGGTCCTGAGTTGATCGGCGCCATCGCCATCGCTCTGTTCCTCGTCTTCCTGGTCGTTCACGGAAGCGGAAGTTGGGAGAGGAAGGACCGCCGGAACGGTCTGTCATCCCGAGCTCCGCACGCGCTTGGGCGAATCTGGTGCGGGCGTGCACCCAGAGCATGAGTAGGACATGGCGCGTGTGCGTGAGTTCGCAGTCGTGGTGGTAGACCGTTCGGAGGTCCCGGAGCCACGTTCCATTGATTCCGAGTCCGAGCGTTTCATCTCCCAAGTCTCGAAGACTATTGGAATTGCGTTGGCCATGTCGGCGCGCTTCTCCAGTTTCTCGACATAACGTAGTTGGAAATCTGGAGATTCTCAGATTATTCTCTATGACATGAGTGAAATTACTCACCGAGTGCCCATCGCGGCCGATCATCGAGGACGTGAGTCCCCTCCAACAGATCGATCTTCATATTCTGGAAGCATTCGATCGCCTCTGTAACACGATCATCTGCTTCAAGAACATCACAGACTGCCCGATAAAGATGATACTTTGAAAATATCAACTAAATGGTACGAAAACAGTCAAGCCACTTTAAACTACCATGCAAACCACAGCGTACCTTTTCTGCGCCTTCTAATACCTTCTTGACTGAATGAGAACGCAGCCCCATCCTCGCCCATCCCACTAAAACGGTGTCAGGAGGCGAGGGCGTGAGTGATAACACGGCAGAGTAGGCTGAGAACGCCTCGACGTGATTCGCACTTGACGCGTCGTCTCCGATGGTCCTGCGTTGCGCCTTCGTCACGTCGTCACGTTCGTCGACGTCTTCAACGCAGCGCTAACGGTGTGGACAAGTCTAGCGGAAGGGTGAGGGAAGGACAAAGAGACGGAGGGACGGAGGGACCTACGAACCGTCGTCGTGTCGTTGTCGCACCGTCCGTCTGCGTTGCGCCTTCGTCACCTCGTCGTTGCCGTGGTGTTGTGCCGTCCCGTCTTCACGTTCGTCCACGTCTTCGTCTTCGACGCACCGCTGACGGTGTGGACGAGTCTAGCGGAGGGTGAGGGAAGGACAAAGAGATGGAGGGACGGAGGGACCTACAAACCGACCGTCGTCGTCGTCGTGTCGTTATCGCACCGTCCGTCTGCGTTGCGCCTACGTCACGTCGTCGTCGCCTTATTACAGTTGTGCCATCTGTGTTGCGCCTTCTTCATGTCGTTGCCCTGTTGTGCCATCCCGTCATCACGTACGTCGACGTCTTCGACGCAGCGCTGACGGTGTGGACGAGTCTAGCGGAGGGTGAGGGAAGGACAAAGAGACAGAGGGACGGAGGGACCTACGAACCCGTCGTCGTGTCGTTATCGCACCGTCCGTCTGCGTTGCGCCTGCGTCACCTCGTCGTTGCCGTGGTGTTGTGCCGTCCCGTCTTCACGTTCGTCCACGTCTTCGTCTTCGACGCAGCGCTGACGGTGTGGACGAGTCTAGCGGAGGGTGAGGGACTCAGGACAAAGAGACGGAGGGACGGAGGGACCTACGAACCCGTCGTCGTGGCGTTATCGCACCGTCCGTCTGCGTTGCCCCTTCGTCACCTCGTCGTTGCCGTTGTGTTGTGCCGTCCCGTCTTCACGTTCGTCCAGGTCTTCGACGCAGCGCTAACGGTGTGGACGAGTCTAGCGGAAGGGTGAAGGAAGGACAAAGAGACGGAGGGACGGAGGGACCTACGAACCGACCTTCGTCGTCGTCGTCGTGTCGTTATCGCACCGTCCGTCTGCGTTGCCCCTTCGTCACCTCGTCGTCGCCCTGGTGTTGTGCCATCCGCGTTGCGCCTTCATCACGTCGTTGTTGCCCTGTTGTGCCGTCCCGTCGTCCCGTTCGTCGACATCTTCGACACAGAGCTGACGGTGTGGACGAATCTAGCGGAGTGGGTGAGGGAAGGACAAAGAGACGGAGGGACCTACGGACCGTCATCGTCGTCGTGTAGTTTGTCACACCTCCCAATCTGCGTTGCGCCTTCGTCACCTCGTCGTTGCCCAGTTATTGTGCCGTCCCGTCGTCATGTTTGTCGACGACTTCGACGCAGCGCTGACACGAGTCTAGCAGAAGGGTGAGGGAGGGACAGAAAGACGGAAGGACGTACGCACCGTCGTCGTCGTCGTCGTCGTGTCGTTGTCGCACCGTTCGTCTGCGTTGCGCCTACGTCACGTCGTCGTCGCCTTGTTGTTGTGCCATCTGTGTTGCGCCTTCTTCACGTCGTTGCCGTGGTGTTGTGCCGTACCGTCGTCACCTTCGTCGACGTCTTCGACGCAGCGCTAACGGTGTGGACAAGTCTAGCGGAAGGGTGAGGGAACGACAAAGAGACGGAGGGGCGGAGGGACCTACGCACCATCGCCGTCGCCGTCTTGTTCTGCCTGCGTATAGATGATAGAGGGAGAGAGGGAGGTGCGTGAGTGCTCAGTGCTCACCGTATTGCGATAAGTGAACTTTGGTTGTGCCGTCCCGTCGTCACGTTCGTCGATGGCTTTGACACAGCGCTAACGGTGTGGACGAGTCTAGTAGAAGGGTGAGGGAATGACAAAGAGACGGAGGGACCTACGAACCGTCGTCGTCGTCGTGTCGTTGTCGCACCGTCCGTCTGCGTTGCGCCTACGTCACGTCGTCGTCGTCGCCTTGTTGTTGTGCCATCTGCGTTGCGCCTTCTTCACGTCGTTGCCGTGGTGTTGTGCCGTTCCGTCGTCACCTTCGTCGACGTCTTCGACGCAGCGCTAACGGTGTGGACGAGTCTAGCGGAAGGGTGAGGGAACGACAAAGAGACGGAGGGACTACGAACCATCATCGTCGTCGCGTAGTTGTCGCACCATCCGTCTGCGTTGCGCCCTCTTCACCTCGCCGTTGCCCAGTTGTTGTGCTGTCCCGTCGTCACGTTCATCGACGTCTTCGACGCAGCGCTAACGGTGTGTACGAGTCAAGCGGAAGGGTGAGGGAAGGACAAAGAGACGGAGGGACTACGAACCGTTATCGTCGTCATGTAGTTGTTGCACCATCCGTCTGCGTTGCTCCTTCTTCAACACCTCGTCGTTGCCCAGTTGTTGTGCCGTCCCGTCGTCACGTTTGTCGACGTCTTCGGCGCAGCGCTGACGGTGTGGACAAGTCTAGCGGAAGGGTGAGGGAACGACAAAGAGACGGAGGGGCGGAGGGACCTACGCACCATCGCCGTCGCCGTCTTGTTCTGCCTGCGTAGAGATGATAGAGGGAGAGAGGGAGGTGCGTGAGTGCTCAGTGCTCACCGTATTGCGATAAGTGAACTTTCTCGGATTCTTGTATATCTGTTATTCTTGGCGAAGGGCATGCTCGGAGGCGATCTTGGGATTAGCAGGCATTGCAGATGTGTTCATGGTACTGTTGAGTACCACAGAGCCTCTGATCGGCTCTTGGTGTATGTAACGATAGACCGATGTCGCAGACTACTCACAAACATCATGTCTTCTATACACCCGAATTTCCCGTGACGTCACCCGCGAATATCTCGAAACGTTTGTCTTACTAGCCAAGATGAAGAAAAACCGGGAAATCTGGGATGGGACGGGAAAGATAAGATGAACAAGCAAGACCGTAAGCTTAGGATGGCGTGGCTATGGGCGGGATTCATCGATTGGTATATTGTCGACAAGTCGCGCATGAATCACAAAACGTACACAAATGCTATCGTAGAAACAAAAGCTATCGTAGAAACAATCCTCACGTATATATAAAAAACACAGATAGTACGAACAAACAGAATCGGGCTCATGGTAATCACCCCTTTCGTGATGCAAACGGTGCGGTGGAGGAATACTAAGAGAGGTGCAGAGTGCTGGAGGGTGATGGACGTGGGCGTTTGGCAATATGTTGATCCGAGTCAGGTTCAGTGGAGATTCGCCGAGTCCGATTCGAACCCCGGGAACCAGCAGACGACCGAGCTGTGGGGAAGCCAGATCCACTGATTGGACGGATGAGAGCAGGGCGTGGGGTACGGGAAGGGTTCAATTGTTCTTCCTGGAAGACGGAGGATGCTGGCTCGGCGGGGTCTGATGACGTTCCTGGCAGCGACCCGGAGGTGGGGGGTGATTCTGTCCCGTCGTTATTCGGAGGAGGAGCAACCTTGATCCAGCTATTGTCCTCCAAGTCGCAAAGCGCCTTGAGAAGGGCATCGAATATGAAATCGTGGGTCACTGGATCCTCGGGGTGGCTAGCTGGGCCACCTATGTCGTCGATTGGGACAATGATCTTGTCGCGCAGCTTGCTCAAGAGTGGGATTAGAGGACTAAAATAAGGTGAGATGTGGGGGAGTATCTTGTAACGCCAGCCTACATTAGATTGGATTATTGTCGTCTTGTTGCTGTCAGGGTCAAACGAATTGAAATAAGTATCGAAACAAGAGAGGTCCTTCTTCATTTGGTGGGGTTCATCGAGAAGAACACAAATGCCGACCAGCACGTAGAACAGCGATTCCAGGTCATGGATGGGCTTGTGAACCACTGGCTTCCCGGGACCCGCAAGGACCAGTTCGACGGCCATCCATGACCAGGTCCCCTAGATCAAAAGGCAAAGGCACTTTAGCGGGATGAGAGTCGCCAAAAAAAATGTGAACGTACCGTGCGACACAGCGGATCCGTATCGATCGAGGGCCGAGCAGGGTCTATAGGGTCTCCTGCCAATTGTACTTTTATCTCGTGATCGCACCGCAGATCGGAGACGGGGACATATTCGACGGGCATGTCTGACTGCTCGTCGTTACGAAGCAGAACGGGGACGGTATTTTGACTAGCATACTCTTCAATTGGTCCGGATTCTGAGCTGGGAGTAGCAGGTCTGGTGATCGACCCGGAGGAAATGGATTCGATAGGGACGGCATATCCCCAGTCGGCGACAAGGCCCCGATAGGATATATGTTCCTTCATCTTTTCGCGAAGGCGAAGGCAGGTCTCTGCAGGAAGAACATCCAAGAATTTCAGGCTCGCTTCGGATCTGTCCCAGAGAGCGATGAGAAGATTAAACAAACTGATATCACGGTGGAGAATATGAGCTTTCTCGACCGCGTCCTTATGGGCTGGAATGCATTTGGTTAATAAGTACAAAACGGAGCTGATGCATAGGCGGATCACAACGTACTCAGAATATAGTCAATGAACGCCACTAGGAGTCCAGCGAGGGAATCGAGCTTCAAAATCTCGAGCCCGACGGGTGTAGTAAGGAGACGGGAGAGAATGCGTAGTTGATAGCCACTGTGTTTGTTCGCTTTGAGGTTGACTCCAGAAGGAAGACTCGCGCGAAGTAGATGTGTCGAATGGTTGAATTTACTCGTTTGTAGAGTTGGATGGGGTCCCCGAACTTGTTCTTCGTTTATGATTGTTGGGACGCCGGTGATCTTAGCAGCGTTTAGCGTCGCCAGAATGCTACCTTCCGTGTATTTACGCAAAGGATCGATCCAGCAGTCCTTTACGACGACTCTCGTCCGAGCGTGATCTCGTCCCTCAGACTGGGCCTCAGAGTTGTCACGGTGAAGGTCCATCGAACCGCTCCAGACCGTCGTTCCACGTCCGTGCAAGACATCTGAGATAAAAAGGATGTTTTCAATTGCAACCTCCGTGGTTTCTGAACCCCCCCCCTTCGGGCCCTTCCAAGCGACCAGTGCGCGCTTGTTCCCGACGGCATCGACTAGGATCGACGAGTCGAACCCAAGCTGAGAAAGACTGGCTCTTGAGAGACCCAGCAAAATTTGCACAAAGATCTCGGGATCAGTGTGAATATCGACTGGGTGAGTCTCGACTGAGCCTCCCCGATCAAAGAAGATCAGAGAGATATCAGACCCCAACATCTGCAGACCGGGGCCGCCATATCTAGAGTCCTGTGCATTTAGAATCACGGAAATTTTCCCGGCGATGTCGAGGAAAGATGTGTTCGAGGTGAAGCTAGTCTTCTGACTCTTTATCTCCCCGACCACCAAAACGTCTCTCCAATCGTCTCGGTCGTCGCCTGCAACGTCGCCTGCAGCGAGAACCAAATCGGGCTTCCTTTGGAGATATGATCCTGTGAGATATTTGTTGGCCCCTCGTGCATGCCACCTCCTGGACGGAATATTGATTCACGATAAAATGACGATAAAACGTTGACTACTCACCTGCTGCTCGTCTTCTGCTGACCAGTTTCCTTCCTCGCTGTCAGCTGAACTCGGCTCGCCTCTTCCCGAAAGATTTTCTCGATCGTTTCAATAACATTGTTGAAAAACGTTGCCATATTGACCTCAGGGTTCTTCTCCCCGGTATTTGGGAAACCAGACCAACGTTCCTCTCCTTCGGTTGTCCTTGCGTATAGACCTCGTTTCCGTAAGCCTTTCAAAAGCTGGGTTATGCCAGTTATCGGAGAGTTTGCGAAAAGCATGGAGTCGGGAAATAGAAGTCCCAGTAGTTCTCGACTCTCCGACTTGCTGAGTGGCCAACGGAAGTTCTTGGTGTCGTTCTCAAGCATGCGGTCCATAGGGATACGAAAGCCGTCCGATCTTCGCCTGTACGCGGATGGAATACACCCAAGCTATGCACACACTTCGATGAGACATCTTGCTAAGCGTAAGAGGTAAGAGACAATGAAGAATACCTGTGTGTCGTTTCGCGGCGTAGCATGTGCCCGTAGTGGTCGGGGCTGCAAATGTGTCAATTTGTTTTGAAACTAGCCTTCAACTGAGCCAATTAGGGAACTCGCAGAAACCCACCAAAGACCGCAGTAATTCTGTTTCCATTGTCGGGGGGTTCAAGTACTGGTAGACAGCAGAGGTTATTTCAACTCAGTTCTCGTGCCTGCGTGAAGCTGCGAGGCCGGAAATGGCCTGTGACATGGAAGAATCGATGGCTGATTAGACGAACACAACGATTACATATTAAGGCGATAACGCGTAAAAAAACTCCTTCGACCAATATCTATTCAGCCAGAAATCCGTAGAAAGTTCGTAGCTACTTTGATGGGTCAGCCTGTTGTGTGCACTATCACCAAAGTGAGGAATCAGGTGAGCGGGCGATCGAATTAGTGAGACAGGAATAACATCGCCTATACGGCTACCGTCCCGTCTGATGGCACGTCGGAGGAGATGCATCCCAGTGCCGGGATGAGTAGGAAGCCCGCGTTGAGGGATAACATCCAAACGCTGTACGTATGCGAGAAAATGGTCTGTTTGAAGGATCCGAAATATCAAGCATAGCTGAACAATAGAGTGACCTATGGGTGATATAGATAAATCAGTGGTCCGCATACGTCTGATGAGGGACCTGCCATCCAGACCATGTCTAGGCCAAGAACTTTCTGGTACGTCGTTGACTACGACTGCATCGTATAAACCGTACGAGTTATGAGCAGACGGAGGTGTTGCTCGCAACGTCTGTGGCGTGTCCGGAATGATCTTGTGGTAGCACATTTGTTGGATCCGAATTTTGTACCAGACCTGTATGTGATCAGATGGTAGATGCTCATTGTGGATTCTGACCCCAGACACACGGTGAGGAGACGAGGTCTTCTCGCGAAATAGATATTCCTGGATGGCCAGACGTAGATCCGGAATGTTGAATGTAGTGGCGGCTTCATCTATACTTGTTCGCAATGAGGGTTTGAGGGCCAGGTGGAAGGCTGTAGTCGCAGTGGAAAAGGTACGATAAGGTCTGAGCACATTTGGAACAGACCCACGTGAGAGGGTCTCGGCGACATCGAAGTAATTGACTGGAGTGACCCCAAGGGCCGCGATACCTAGATGATCGGGAAGTGAGATATTGTCCTCATCTGGCTCACGCTGGTCGTCGAGATCCAACGTTTCGTCGTGATCCTCGCCAACTCGCTCTGGAGGTGCATTCCTCTCCAAGTAGGTAGCGATGTCGAAACGCAAACATTTCTCAGCTCGATCGAGATACCTAGCGATCTGGTTGTAGTAGTCCTGGTTGTTTCCTGCCCGAGCAGGAATCTTGATTGCCTGAACGTGCGCGTGTTCGGTGGGGTCCGCAGACCATTGCATAACGGGGCCAGCGCGCCGGATATCCGTAACGACGCTTTGAAGCAGTTCCAATTTTGGTATTCGCCAACCGTCCTTTCGTGCTCCTGCGCGTATAACGGCGTCCTTGTGGTCGTGAAAATCTTGCAAAGATTTCGAAATCTTGAGTAGCATATCGTCTGTAAAACTCGGAGCCTGCGCCAAATAGCGGAAATCCATTAACGCCCGAATAGCGATCAAGAATCGATGGGGGACCGCGCCAGCAATAACACCAACTAGATAGCGTTGGACTGCCCGATGGTCACGGCCAGTGACCTGCTTGAGCTTCGAAATTCCGTCTTCGAATGAACGGTATCCTACAGTTGTTTGGAGTAGCGAAAAGCGGAAATCAATTTCTTGCGCTCCTACGACCGAGACGCACCATTGAGTATCATGGTCCCAACAAAATCGGTGGAAATGATGGAGGGGTTCCGTATGAAGGAAGGACGATGGGTCGGACTGAGGCCAGTCCTTCCAGAAAGGGGAAAGAACCCCGTTCAGTCCGATCTCCCTAATCGATTTCAAAAAAGTCTTGTAGTCCGGGGGATCTTGTTTAACGTGTACGGTGCGGATGGCGATAAGAGTCGCTGAGCCGGTGCGGGGATCATGGCGGAAAGGATCACCGAAGTCCTTGGACTCGGCCGTTGTTACCGGTGATACCTTGGGACTTGTTCCGGCAAGAAGACTCTGTTCGGGGGTGTCGGCGATCCATGCTGCAAGGGGCGTGTAGCAATATCGTAAGTTCCCCACCGGATCACTCATCATCACGCCTACAGAAGCCGCAACCTTCAACGGCTGTAGGATGCGGTCCAATGCCTGATGGAAAAGGCGGTCTTGCAGTAGGCTGCGTACGCGGCTATTCTTATGAATAAACTTGGCAATCGGCAGTAGTCCGAGAAGCATGTATCCGTCAAGAGAGGTTTTGCTGCGAATGGTAGGATCAATATTGGCGAGGCTTATCAATAAAGGGTGCGCAAGACGGTTGCCGGTCATGACTGAGATATTCGTTTTATCAGAGGACAGCACAACGCCCAAAAGTGTACTCCCCGCGGGGAGTTCGCGCTATACCTACGCTGAGTAACTGATCATCCGGAGCAGTAGTTCGACGTACCTGAGTATCCCAAGCTTGATCGCCACTCATCCAGTCGTTATATACACGACATATCTTCATAGCCGAGGTCCAGACCTTGCGAGGTACGAATTCGATGTGCGTTGCCAGCAACGGATGGCTCAGAAACGATTGAAGGCACTCAATCGGTTGACGGTAGAAGACCCGCACAGCATTTTTCGTCCGACCCTCAGGTTTCAACGTCTCACATAACCACGCGGGTCCCGAAGGCAATGTTTCCGCGCGGCTGCGTAGCTGCTTTCCTGTACGGAACGAGAGGGGTGTGCGCTTGAGCTGAAAGAGAATTAAATTCGAGTCCTTAAACAGCGCAGATCATTACTTACGATATCTAGCGAAAGTAAGGAGTCAATTGCTGATAGGCTGAGACGTGAGCGGAGGAGCCAAGACGCAAACTGCCACTCTTCTTGAGATGCGAACGGGAAGTAGAGATTTTCTTGACGCTCGGCGGCATACCTATCCTGTCTGAAATTATCCATAAAGGACTTCCCGCCAGGAAAGGCCTCGCTACAGCCCTCGTACAGTTCCACGAACGCGGCCGGGGGGACTTCACGTAGCTCGGTCTCATTTTCTTCCGTATCCATTTCAACGTCGGGATTGTCGAAATCGAAATCCAAGTCATCCTGGTGTGAATTGAGATCACGGAAGTCGCTAATTTCATCGCCAAAAGCTCCGGATATACCAGGTGGGTCTACCTTCTCCGGGCGAGTACGAACAGGTGTTGGGCGGTTGGAATAGTCTTGATGGATGGTACGGTTGGTAGATCCACACGATCCGAGAGGCTGATTCATGTGTTGCAAAACATTAGTTTCTGAACAAAACCGCTTTCCGCATTGAGGGCAACTAATAGTCTTGGACTTCCCTCGATTCGTTTTTGCTCTGGGCATGTGGGATTCAAGAATTTGAGGTTGGAATTTTTGTTTTTGGTATACAAAGTGCGACTGCACGTGATGCCCTGTGTGTGGAAACTTGCTGTGCTCGATTCGGTCGACGTATGTTTTAATGTTTTAATGTGCGGAAATATGATATATTTGAAATGTGCAGTGACGGCGTTATTGCCAGGGCTCGCGGCCTTGGCACCTCTGGAGACCTCCTCGCTGCTTGAATCGATAGTAGTAGCTGTGTAAATACACTGAATCCAGCACAACCTGTTTTGAAACGGTCAGTACGTCTGATTATGTATTGCACAACATTTTAAATTACGTAACGTCGAATCGATTTGCAGAGAGCGGCACGTTTGCGCCTCCACTTCGTGGGAGTCGGGGATATTGTGCCGAGTCCGAGTCAAGCACGCTACTAAGAACTGATAGTACTTGTCAACAACCCAATCCGGTATTTCCCCCGTCCTCCTCCATTGGCACCGAAACAATGGCCCAGAAACCACAGCAATCTGCGCCATACTCTCAGCACGGATCGGATACCGTTTTTCATCTCTCTCCGTTGGGATTATGTCTCAACCCACATACCATCGTAGCTTCGTGTCTGGTTCACCCAGGCCCTTCTCAATCGCCCACTGGCCTGCAGCACTCAGCAAAACACCGCTCGGATGATTACGAAGAAAGTATCGAGTTTGATTGCCATGTGAGTATATTGGTCCAATCCTCGATATCTGCAGTTTGAGCTTCTCTCCAAAGTCACAAAATGCGGCCACGGGAAACGAGTCGGACGTTGTTGTCCCGACTCCAGGGAATAGTTCTGAAGCATATCTACTCCTGGAGGCCGCTCGTGCTGATCGTCAAATACGACTTACACGCCGAAACCTTGCACATCAAATTATTCATCGCAATACTCTCGTACTTCAATACAACAGGTTACTTCTGGAAAAAACTGAGGACGACCTGCGTACCGCGGATCGTTTTGTGGGCCACGTTCGGTTCGTGATACGGAAGAGTGGAATACCGGTCGCACTCGAGTATGCGATGCGAGAAGACTATGTCACTACATGTGGTGCGCTTTAACATTACTGATGGTCCTACGTCGGATTAACTACTTTTGACATTGGCAGGCATTCCACATCCAAGTACTGACAACTGTCCCAAGGATGCGTCTCATTCATTGGATGTAACTTTAGATTGACAAGTTGCTTGTACATGCCTCGAGCCACAACTATACAGTTTATACCAGAAGCGGAATCTACTTCGAACCGTGAGAGTTTGTCGACGATACGTAACATTACCGGCCTGGCCCATGGTACACGATACCAACGCTGCCGTGAACCAGAGTGGTTCCGTGACGACATTGGCCATAGTGACCTCCATCGATCTAACGTACAAAGCGATGGAACTCGTCCCTCACTAGCACTGACGTCTTGCCCTGATTCCTGGGTTGTTTTCCGTGACATTCAGTCTAGTAGCCCCTCAGTTCAGTCTTATGCTGTGGCTAAAAGACTTTCGTTGATTATCGATTATCAGTGAAGGTCATACAGCGGGCCATGGGAATAGGTCCCTCCCTTTAAGGAGACGAGTGAAGATGATCCCAGGACACGCCGTAAATCAGACGTGGGTGAGAGAGGCTCTGAGCAGCCTAACGTACGTACGGCCCGGAAACCAGACAAAGAACCATCACCTATTTGGCTTGCTGTCTTCCGCGAGCTGAGACATTCGTGTGGCCTCACTGGCCCTGTGACAGGGCGCGTCACCACATACTCTTTTGTGTCTACAGTATGTGATTGTTCGTCTGGCGCGCCCCTCGACTTGTTCAAATGCCTGGTTGATTGGGCGATTGCCGGTCTGTCATAAGCTAGCAACGTTGGCAAGCCTCGCAGCGCTGATTTGACAGCGGTGGCAGATCTGGATTATCAAAGCTCGAACTTTCGTGCGTATGCCAGATGTGACGTCATTGTTCGGTGTTAAACTCTCATGTTCATATCAGCAGTCAGAGTAATAAGAAGTCACGGTAGACCTTGTCGACGTCGGATGAAGTCATGGCCTTCTTCGTACGCGAACACTCATTTCTCATCATGAACCTGGCTTGCGGACGTGTTGTATGTAGTTCCAAACGTTTATATGGGACGAACCGAGCTGATGCGGATCATGTTGGACGACAGAGCGGATTCCTGTCCGAGAAGGAGACTTGGCGCGCGCGCGAAGTTATCCGAGTCCGAGTCGGATTTGTCAGCGATGCTGCAGATATCGTATTTGAAGAGGGGACGCGGAAGTTGGTCGTACTTCAATCTGACTGTGACAAGTCAAGCGCCACTGGCCCTCGATCGGGGACAGTTATCCTCCCGTCCTCCGTGCTACTCAATGTAGAAAACTGCCAACTGCTAGAAGGAGTACTAGCTTGACGTAGGTTTGATGACGCGCTGACGTTCCCAGTTTCAAGAATTCGCTTGTTAGTAACACCCTCGTTGGCATCGATTCATCCATAAGCTCAGCAACGGCTGCCTTGATGGGCCGCTAGCTCACAGAATGCCCGGAGAGTCGAATATTCACTCCGATACTAACTTGACGTGGCAACTTGTCAATCTCAAGGGATGACTCATCCGCATAACTGGATAAGCTCGAAGTTCGACCTCCATGGCATAACGCTCGCGCTTGGGCTCAGTTCCAGCTGTGGCGCGTTCGATGAGCGGACTCGCGTATCATGCAACCTCCGTTCTTTCCACCATACCTTTTTTGGGCATTCGTTCCTTCGCAACAAGCGAAGTAATCATTCTTACTTCCAATTCTGCCAAACTTGTGCTACTGACTGAGTGACTGATATTATAATTGAATTTTGCGACTCACGAACTTCCCTACTGGATTCACTACAACCATCCTGATTCAAAGCTTGTCGCGCTATCATAGTACGAGGCTGTTGGTCATTTCATTCTTCTAAATTGATCTCGATCAGGTGCGTGCCTGATGTGGCGCGCCAACTTGCACAGGCTTGCAAGTTGCATCCGCTGCCACAGTCACTCAGTGGTTCGTTTCAAAATAAGCTCCATAAGTACTGGCATTAAGGCTTTCCGTGAGAGGAAGTATAATATTTCTGACAGAATCAAGAGTCACCTTGTTTGATGAACGGAGGCGTCTCGCCACAGATAAGTAATGAACCACAGCAGATTCTTGCTTCACTGCAATGAAACGTGACCTTTCCTTTCCAGCGCACATGACTCGAGGTTCTTCATTCTCCCAGCCTCTATCTAATTTGTGGCTATTAGCGGTACATCATACTAGCCTCATGCTGGCAAGCTGATCCGGGTCTTTATCAAGTACAGCATGCCCTGGATTTCTGATATGGGCGCCTCCTGGCAATGGCTCGCACTTGCGACCTTCGTATCTCGTATCTCATATCAAGACCATGAACAATGGATGAATGACAAGTCGATGGATCCCGTCGAACGGTTAGGACGCACACACCATCACGCAGCCACGACGAGAAGTCGAACTCTGCTGAGTCTGCTCTGCGCGGGGCCTGAGTATTGGTTTTTTTGGAAACCTTTCCCACCGTCGCAAACGGTGATGCGGCGGCGGCGTTCCTGGCGTGCGGCCATGTCGGGCTTTTGGATTGTATGCGGGACAGCGTTGACATTAATGCGCCGTTACCTCACGTTAATTGGCCAGCATGTGATTATGTGAGCGGAATCATACCTGTCCTCCGCCTGCGCTGAGTGCACAGCTGTTCATCGGCTTACCCGTTGACGTTCCCGTGCCTAGTACGGATCTATCCAGGATCCCGACCACAGTGCATCATAAGTTCAAGGGACTTGGGATTACCATTTAGTATGCGGAGGGCTCATGTGAGTCGTTTTCACTCGCAAGCGTCCGTACGGTAACGGTGGCCAGCATGTTTTATTGATAATGTTTCGAGATTCTCCGTCTTTTGCTATCTATAAGTTGTCGATGGAAGTTGCGGTCGAGGCTATCATACCGTACTAGTAGGGCGGAGAAGATCACTCGACGAATAGGTGCACGGCGCACCGTGGCTCGTTATGATCAAGGTCTAAAACTGACCTAGTACAGAACGTATCATCTTATCATTTTTTTTGTTGACCCCTCAATAAAAACCGCGTGTGGTACGAGGACAACTCTCCGCGCCGCCCAAGCCCCGTTCTGCCGTGCCACCATGATAGCCAACTGCCCGGGTCGGAACGCGCCGGTTCGTCCTGTCCTGGCTGCATGCCATTATGTAAAAACGAAGGCAAGATTGAAAAAAAAAAAAAAGTGGTGCAAACTTATTGTAAATTTGCCGGAGGTGAATTCGACAACAACACAGAGTTGTCACAACTCCATCATGATCAGGTTCGTTGTACTGCTTGCATACATTGGCAAGTTCTTTTCAGGTATTCTACTGGAAAAAGAACAATCAAGGCTCGAGACCTCGATCACGGTCAAGTTATCAATCTTCTCCGAGTACGTAAATCAACTGTTCTTAAGTCTCCTCGCGCCGATTTCCGCCGGATCGCTTAGTCCCTCGTGAGACCAAACACGCCAAACTCACAAGCCACATTGCTCAGTTGGACAATCGTGACTAGCCGGTATGGCGTCACGCATGTCCCAGAGTATTCGAATGAAAATGTCATGGATAGGGTTCAAGTAAAACAATCGCAGAGACGCTTCAGGCGTTCTGTGATTGCCAGTGGTTCTCGTTAGCCGCATCTGACGGATACAATTTATCTCTGGGTGTAGCACTCGGATCGAATTAGACCCTCTGGTGGAAAGAAACCGAAGAAGATCACCTGAGTAGATCAGGTTTTAGTCTTGTTTTCCTTTTTTGTAAATAGCCTACAAGTACTACATCTGGTTTGTCTAGTATCTAGTAGACTCGTGACCAGCCGTCCAAAAGAGGCAAGCTGCTGGCAAGCATCGACGGCTTGCCTCTTTTGGACGGCTGGTCACCAGTTTATTTGTCTAGTACTAATTAACGCTACGGAGGTCGTTTCCGTAATGAATATGAATTTACTTGCGTATGCACGCGTTCTCGTATAAAATAAAAATAATGTTACTCCTACAATACCAGACCTCGGTCGCTTTGCATCCAACATCGCTGGTACTACGCGGATCCTTGCCCAAGCCCACCCGCAAATTGACGACGCCGCCCGCAACCGAAGATCCCGCTTGCCCATAGAAGAACCCAGCTTGTGCCACGACTGCTTGTTCCACCAGCGCGAGCACGTGACGCAGCATGATCGGCCATCCGCTCCTAATAGTCAATCATTCCTGTCAAGACCACCTTCGGTGCTTGTCTCGAACGCTGTGAGTGTGGATCCAAGCACGCCAACGCCGTTCCAGGTGCAAGGCACAAATCATGCACCCAACGTTCCTGTTCTGGCTCCCCCACCATCACCAACGCCCACAGCCTCCTTTTCACTTACCCGAAGCCCGAAAGATGTGGCGCCAACATCCGCGTTTGGATTGTCAAAGTCTCGGTCGATAAGCCAAGAACCCCAAACAAGCTATTCTCCTTCTTTGCCTCGTTCTTCCACGCTTCCACCACCATCTCTCTCTATTCCGCCACTCCTGCCACCACCGCCGGCTTCTCCACGAACCCCGCGAACGAATACCTTTTCCTCACCCACGAGCGCAATGCGAAGCACCGGTAACGACTCACATGACTCTGACGACGAATTCTCTGCATTTACATCGTTTCCGCCCGCAACGCTTGCCCCATCTCCGCGTGCGATATCATACCCTTACCCGGGATCCCGATCACCGCCGTCACCCCCTCCTCGTCGCACCTATGAACGCACACACTACCCCAGTTCGTCTTCTGTATCTTCAATATTCAGTCCAGCTTCGGTAGATCAGTTATGCTCTACGAAATCTTCTATTTCTACGTCTTTCGAAAGTTTCGACGACTTTGTTTCTCCGCCTTTGGTCATGCGACGTGAGAAGCGCACTCCGTCGCCGCCTCCATTGCCCGCGAAACTAGAGTCTCGACCCCGGCAACCACCACGCATTGACCCCTATCACACCCATACCCCGAATCAGTCAATTACCTCACCGACCGTTCATACCAGCCTCATCAATCCGGGACCATCCTTTACCAACAAGGAACATCAACGTACCCAGAGCCTCGTCGACCAAGCTGCAGCGCGCGCAGGGATGCTGTGGCCAGACTCGCCTGAATCGGATGCAGGGAAAGCGAGAGCGCTTCTACCACCTCCATCATCGTCTTTTACGTCACCAAAGATGTCGATCGGAGAGGTGGATTTCGATCTGCTGGGCGGCGGGGATACGTTCGGTAGTGGTTTGGACGTTCTGCCGATGCCACTGGGTGTGGCAGGGATGGTGCCTTTTGGAATCGCGGGCGGTTCAGGGGAGGGATTTGGTTCGAGAAGCCAGCTCGTGCCTTTGCCGCCACCGTCGTCTTCTTCTACTACACCGACGCCCGTACAGACGTTCTCTTCCCTTGATCCTTTTACGGCTACGCAACCCGGACCGTTGCAGTCCGTGAAACCGAGACAGACGGGCGGATTGTCAGCACAGGATCCGTCGTTCTTCGAAGGGTTGTAAATCTCTTTTCGAAGAGGCGCCACTGATGCTGCTTGGTAGGCACGAGCAGCTAAGTTACTTGGTTATAATAATGTTTTTAATCGTCCAGGCTTTACGGAAAGATACATGTATATAATGGAGTGATGGAACAGTGCTAGCAGGCTACAGGTCATGGGAACTATAAAGTACACACCGCTCGAGAACATCCGAGCACCAGGCTATGGTTATCGTAGGAAACTCGAGCGTGTAATAAAATACGCGAACAGAAAGAAACGAAAGCGGAGAGAGGGGGAGCAGGACAAAAGAGAAAAAAAAGAAAAAAAAAAAAGATTCACCAAAGTTCCAACTCACGCTCAGATTTCCCTCGTCAGGAACCCCAGTAATTCCAGGTGGAGCTGTTCTGCGCCGGGTCATGTTTATGCCTGTCTCTGTGTCTATCGCCTGAATCATCGTAATGCACGTGCCTCGAAGAGCGCGAACGAACGGGTTGTTGCGCAACTCCTGACGAGTAGGGCGGCGGAGCGGAGTAGTCGTACATGTAGTTGCTCCCCTGGGTTGGATAAGAGACAGGTGCAGGTGCAGTTGCTGGTGCGATCGCCAGCTGGGCCCTTTGAGGCCGAGTGTTGTTGGACTGCTCGACGCCGTTGACCGTGCGACGCTCGGTTCCGTCGGGGTACCGGTAGAGAACGTGTTCGTTGCCCTAAATGTCGGCCGCGGTCAGCATCCGCGGAGGTGGAAGAACGAGCGAGGGAAAACAAAAACGCCTACATCCGAGTCCTTGCGCACGCTCTTGGTGTGCGCCGCACCGTTAACCGTAGAGGTCGTCCAGCTCTGAGAAACCCATCTCCCGCCGTTTCCCCCGTTTCCGCCACTACCAAACGCTTGCATCCTACTACCTCCCACGCCACCGTGAGCGGGATCGTCCACGTCCGGTAGTCTTCCTGGGTGAGCAGATCCGGGTAATTCGGCAATCACCGAAGAGTGTGCCCTGTTGCGAGGCGCAGATATTCCATGGCCACATTCGCAGGCTCCCGTTCGTCCATGGCGACATAGTACCTATATCGATCCAAAGAGATGTCGACCTTTGTCAATGGTATGATCTAGACCTCTCGCCTCCACATTTAATATCAGCGAACAGTCTTGCCATGTGGGACACCTACAAGTGACTATGCATTCCCTCCTGCACGTGGCGCTGATGCCCGGCGCTTACTGAGAAAGTGCCTCGAGTAACAAAGTTTGATGGCGAGCACCATTCCATGTCTGTCAAGGTCACGAGATTAGGCACGCGCTCATTTCTAAATTGGGTAAAGCCGTGCCGTCATCGATTCATCCCCGACTCACACTAAGTTAGTTACCTTGTTTACTGTATTACTGTATTACAAGGTCACTCACACCGGACAATTGTGGCTAGTGTAGGGAGGGTTGTAGATAATTGAAAAAAATTCAGGCACCACCCAAACGGTATGCAGGCCGGGCCTCACGTGCTAGCCCCTTAGCCAATTCAGCCGGTTTTTTTCAGTTTTTCAGTCAGTTTTTGTCAGTTTTTTGGGTCAGACACACGAATGGTCTATGACAGATTATTGATTAACCCTGGAATCCATTTTAAGAACATAGCACTGGCTACTGCGCATGAACTACAGAGCGCGCTATTGTTTGCGCCTATTAATATTTGCTCGATTCATTGAGGACCGAGGTCGGAGGATGTTCGGTTCCCCGCCAGGCCCTGGGTATGTACAGAAGCGGTTGCCAAGGTGCGGATTCTATTGGAGCGATTCATCTCAGGTCACTCACGTCAGATCACTTGCGTCCCTCGAGGTTAACGAGTTTTCTTTCATGTCCATTGGGATCGTGGGGGTGGGGGACACGTTCCTGTTCGACGGGAAATTTCGTAGGAGTGCTAAAACGGACAGACAAGCCTGAAGGGGTGCGAGAGAGCGGGGGTGAGAAAAGTGCTAAGCAGGCGAGAGTACGAGAATGAGTAATCGAGGGCAATGATCTAATTCAGACGCGAACCAGAGGATAATCCGATTCGATGGTGTTCGATCAGAAGTCGGTCTTACAAGGGCTCTATATATATGCAATGATTCAGAAGGGCCAAGAGATATAACGAGAGGACGTACCCGGTGACCATGTTCATTAAGGGATTCCATAAAGAAACCATGTCGAATGGTTGAGCGACGAGAAGTGAGGGCAATACGAAGAATGTACCTCTAGCACGTAGTGACTGGCGAGCGCGCTAGGCGGCGTACCTTACAGCGCTACGATCTGCAGGGTCCTCGGACCTCGAAGCAGACGCCCGGATGAGTATCTCGATTATATTACTAACAAGGGACACACGTCGACTTACGTCCGTGACCGGCGTCCCATCTACCACTCGCACCATGAGTGAGCGCAAGGAAGAAAGCCGCTCCCATGCACCACCCAACATCTGCGCGAAGTCTATTAGAGCATCTTCGCAATCATCTGGCAATTCAACGAAGAAACACAGCACCTCGAGAGACCGCGGCAATCGCTCGAGGGTGTAATCCAGAGAGCTGTTCATGTCATCAAGTATTGTTGCCTCTCTAACATAGAATTGCAGTTCCGTGATCGCAGACTCGAGTAGCCAATTCTCCCCGTCGGCATACCAGGTTTCATCGAGAGTCTCGAACTCCATCACAAGTATGCGCAAGC
>JBBPPA010000372.1:0-23771 GCA_038091735.1 Leccinum pellstonianum | reverse complement strand
CATGTACCGTATGGCGGTGCTGGCCATCATGATGTGTGCATTCAAGTTGTTCCCTGCTCGAATGACACCATCATCATTTGATTTGTTCTTAACCCCCTGGTGGCCGTGGATATTGTTACAGTTGGCTTCTCATTATAAATGTCTGTGGGTGGACGTTTCACCGTCAGTCCTTTCTAGTACTCATTTACAATGCGATTCATTACGATCATAATATTGACAGTCACCAGCAGACTGGTTGCTCTGGCGATTGCGAAGCCATACCGCTTGCCAGAGGCTCAAATTCCTTTCTGAACTCCAGCAAAACCATTGATCTCGACGCAATCAGCTCTCGTGGTGTATCAGTCAAAGAGTACGTGAAATGAGCCGTTATATCTGGTCCCCTTCGTGACCTAGACGACGAACACGGGGACGATCCATCCTTTCGCTGTGAAACGGAGCGAGTCCGAACTCGGAACCCGTGGCGCTAGCGTCCCACTGATAACTTAAAAACATTTGGATGGGGGAGATTTCGATTGGCACTGGATGCCAATACCTTCAACTTGAAGGGTGAATTCTCCTTGTATCATTCTGATATATGTTTACCCTAATCTACGTCACAGTCTACATCGACACTCATTCAGCGTAGGTACTTTCTTGAGTTCATACCGCTGTTTTTGTTCATGTCGAGGCAGCGATATCCGGGTGCTGGAGACTGGGCTGTAGTGGGAATTCCCGAATCGCGACCTCTTCCCGATTTATTCTCATCTTCCAAAGACCAGTGAAAGTCATTTCAGTTCGACTATTCAAATGGAACTATCGTCAAAGGTCGATATACTGATAATGTAACCATCACTGGATCCACTGTATGTTTTGTCTTGCCTATAAGCATGCCCATTGGATTCTGACGCTAAGCCAGGCAGACCCTGAGTCAGACTTTTGGTTCTGCAATATCGTGCACTTCGTTACAGGTGAGTGACGCTTCCCAGACTACGTCGATGCACCGAAACCGTGTCTAGTTTGTGGCCTTGTATATAGTTGCCTCACATCTATTTGCGACCAGTATCGAACGTGCGCGAACGTGCGAATGTCTGGTTATGACCTCATTTGCAGCGCATAGCGCACAACGTCGGCGGAATCTTCACAATTAAACGTTTTGAAACATGACCAACATGCGCATTATGCACCATCCACATTGCGAATTACAACATCGAAATTTCTACTTACTAACGATCACATCTTTTTTTTAGAAGTCAAAGAAAAGCACGATACATCCAGAGCATTCGAGAAATCGACCTTCACCGCAACCGCTCTGCCACCAACTCCAATATCTCCTTTGTACTCTTGCCCACGAACTTGTCGTCCTTGGCCACCGACTGCCACACCGGCCCGTGGTGTGGTTCAGCGGCGATACATTGTTTCACAACCTCCTCGACGTGCTCCTAATATGGAAAAAGAAGCGCCGAATGGTCAGCACGCCACAATCCACGGAAACATAAAATGTCACCCACCGCCATCCCATGCTGCCTCTCAAACTTGACCCACCACGCCCAATGATCCCCTTGATCCCTATCCTGCTCCGTCCCTACCGACCTCGAAAACCACTGCCTCGCCTTTTCCACCTTGCGCTCCGCCCAAAACAACCTCGCCACCGTACACGTCACGATCGCATTGTCCTTGGATTTCTTCAGTGCGTCCACCGACCGCGACTTGCGCGTAGGCCGCGGCTCGGACCAGATCGCCATCGACCACAGCACCCCAGATGTCGGACACTCTTGCAGACCGCGAGAGAGCATCGCTTTAGCTTGCGCGGCGCCGCCCGAACGCTCTTCGACGCCGATCGATTCGGCCCATAGGATCTCGTTGGCGGGGTTCACCAGCCGGCCTTTTTCGAGGATCGCTCGCGCTTTGATGCTCTTCCCGTCAAGTTCCTCGAGCTTCGCCGCGAGCACCCAAAGTGTGACTTCCTTGGGACACGCCTTCATCCCTGCTGCATAAGATGCACGAGCCGCGGAGTAACTCTTTTGCAGTTGGTGAATCTGTCCTTGGATCATGTACAACTTTGCGAACTTGGGGAACTTGGACAGCGCAGCCGAAACAGTCTCAAGGGCAACATCGTAGTGACCTTGTTGTCTTTCGAACACCGCAGACTTCATCCATATCTGTCAAAAGGTCAAGCCTTTGTTAGAGGAAACAAATTACAGAAATTTGCTTACTCGTTCGGTATCGGCGACTGTTCGTGCACGTACGAGTAGCTCTCTCGCGACGCCTAATTCGCCATTCTCCGCCTCTAGCTTGACGGCAGCAAGCCAGATTTGTTCGCTTTCGGGATTGGCAATAAAGGCTCTCTCAAGGACTTCACGAGCAGCAGACACGTCCCCAGCTAGCCACTTCTCCTTTGCAGACATTAGCCACAACACCTCTGCTTGCGGGCAATAATGCACGGCCTGCGTCAACACAGCGTCGAGTGATTCACTGGGAGCTCGCCGTCAGCACGAGACTGAGGAAGAAAGAGAAGATTCTCGATACGTACCGACTTCCATGCGCCTTTTCGAGATCTGCCGCCTTGCGCCACAAGTTGCGTTTATCGGGAAATACCTTTAGCGCGTACGCCAAAATTGCTCTGGACGTGCCAAACATCCCTCTCGCCTCCGCGCTCTCCGCATCCGCGACCCACGTGTCCAACCGGTCCTCCTCTTCCACCTCCATGGCCACCGTCGCCTTGATGATCGCCTCGCACGTCCTGGGGGAACCCTCCGCCTCGCACCGCTCCGCCTCCTTCAACCATTGCTCCCGCGTCAAGAGTACTTGATGCCGCCGTAATTCACGTACACCAGCTTCAATCGTCTTGTCGACAACGTCGAGTTCCTTGTTTCGTGCCTCCACAGGCTTGTCAGGATCTGCAGTTGCTTCTTGTTCTAGTAAACGACCAGCAGCTATCCAAATTTCGTGTGACGTCGGAACGGACTTGCGAGCCTTGTTCAGGACCGCTTTCGCACGTTCCGGCGTTTCAAGACGCGCGAGGGCTAACCAGAGCTCCACGGAAAGAGGGATGACTTCGACGGCGCGGGAGAGAAGGATACGAGCATCGGATGCAGATGTTTCTAGGTTCACAGTCTCTTTCCATAGTCGTACAGAGTTTGGAATATTTTCAAGTGCTACAACAAGAATCAGGGATAGGAGGGCAAAAAGAACAATAACAGAACGTACCTTTACGAAGCACTCTTTTCTTCGCTTTCACGTCTTGCTCCAAATCGGCTGCCGCAAGCCATATTTTGACGCTTTGCCCGACGTGTTGGACAGCGTTGGCTAGGATGACTTTGGCGTCGTCGTGATTCTGAAGCGAGGATTAGCGCCAGATATTTTTTGCTTCGTATGATCAATACGTACGTGCAACCGCGCCGCTTCGAGCCAAACATCTTCGCTCGTCGGACACTGCTCACATCCTGCTTTGATGAGCTTGCGTGCGGCAACCATTCGACCGGCATGCTCCTCCAGACATGCCGCAGCAATCCAACCAGGCGCATGCTTCGGATTGGATTTCACCAACGAATCAAAGAGCATTCGCGCGCGCTTGATGTCCCCAATTTCTGCATCGGATTTGATTACCACGCTCTCCAATGATGTCAAGTATCCCTTGGGATCTACCGAGGTGGCCAGGCCCGAGCTGGTCGACGTGCCTGAGATCTGCATACATCAAATGTTAGGATGACACAGTAACTCATCGACGAGAGTGCTTACCTGGTCAAGCTTGAGAGACAGGATCTTATCTCGCGCCTGACCAATCTCCACAAAGTTGGTCATAGCACCAGAATCCAACGGCGTTTCGAAACCACCCGCCTAGGTGAGATGAGCACCTCGCTTGGGTAAAATGTGACAATAACATTACCTGTTGCTGCCTCGAGTCCAAGGAACTCTCGTACTCCCCCTTTGATCTGTCGCCCACGATGACGCTGTCGGGGACAACAAAGGACCGTTCATCCTTTCTACGTTTCTTCCGTGTAAGGTTACCTACTTCAGGTATGTTTTCCCATTCCTGATCGCTGACGGCAGCCAAGCCGCGTTTCAAATCTGAGAATTGTTGCTGGATTTTGGGTCGTTCTGATCGATGCTGCACCATCTCTGCAATTTCGCGTGCCTCCCTAATCGCGAGTTGGAAAGACAGGATGTACGAAAAGCGTGCACGCACCTGCGCGTCCGCCTCCTCGCGTCCATATTCCGGTCGACCGAGTCATATATCTTATCAGCTTCCTCATCGTCCTGTTCGTACGTCGTGCCCGCAAAGAGGCCGTATTCGTTGTCTGGATCCTGGAATTGCTCTGCATCGATCTCGGGTTCCTCGCCTCGTCTGGTCTGCGCCTCCCTGTGCGGTCTGTTGAATTCAAAGAATACACACGGTTATTGAAACGTACGCTACGGCTTCAGCAGATGGACCTTCTCTGGCGGGTCCGATATCTGAGCGAGTCGTGAAACCAGAAGCTCTAGAAATTGCGTCATACAAACAACCAACTTGAAGGTAAAAGGGTGATGTAAAACTTACCCACGACCTAGACCTGCAACGTACGACGCCGGTGCTGGCATCGAGAGGAACGCCAACTTGTTCTTCTTGTCGGTTGCCATCGTTGGTTGGTGTGGTCGTAGTACAAGTCTATAGGTACTAGTACTAACTACTAGTAGTGCTACGAAGCTCTGGTGTCACCTGACCGTGGTATTTCCTTAGTACTAGACTCTTCGCACTACTTAGAGTTTGTAAGGTCTAGTTGTATTATATCGAGCTGGCCAACGACAAGATTTGAAACAAAATCGACAATTACAGTAGAACTACGTTGATCACTAGGTATCTACTTCTCGTGGGCAGAGTTCTTGAAGTTTTACAGGGTCAAATCAGTCGTTCCGATTAGGCATTGTCAACGTTGGAACAAATTGAATGTGTCGGGCACTCCTGGACCCCCACCATCTCGCAACTAACCGCGGTGATCCCTTTCCCTCCTTCGGTTGCCGGCATCTTCTTTTATCCGGAAATACAATAACAGAGTCACCCTGATGTATGAAGCATCGTCAGTTGATCTTCCGACTCACCCAGCTGTATCACGCGTTGTTAGCTGACTGGCATCACTTGTACTTTTCGAATTTGTTGTGTCCAAGTTTAATCTAAGCCAGTTCCCAAACGGGCCCGCCCCTTGAAGAGGTCAGACAGCAAGGCCTGGGCCATGGATAAACCTAGACCCTACTAAAAAGGGTCCAGGAACACGGAGGGCAGCACGACCTTGGTACCGATAGAGCCCTATCAGGCTAGTATTTGATGTTGAGCGGAACGTACCTCTTAGGCCCAGATTGTAAGCCTGTAAGGTTAGGTACTATCAGCTTAGGAAACCCGTCTGAAAGGGGGGAAGTGCCTCGAAAATGTCCTGCCAAGGGTGTTCAAGTACTGGTTGAAGACAAATTAAGGAGTCGGAAGGGCAGGCTTCGTAAGGCAATTCCGAGTCTTCCATGTTTGGCTTCCGTTGATTCAGAGGCGTTTATGTAATTAGTCATTTGATCCACTCAACACACAGGGAAGAATCTGCTGAGCGTAGCGCCGGAACTTAGAGCTCCTCAAAACATCAACATTGAACATACTGGATCTGAGCACACTGAGCCTCGACACCGTGCCAACGTCAAGTCGGGAATGGTGCGGACAAGACCACAACATAAGCTCTGACCGGATCATCGCCCCTGACCCTGTTGACCGACGGAATTTTACTAACAGCGCTGATCGATTTGCGGCGCCGTCAATCAGAGGCGACTTGGGCGCTGAATCAAGAGCCTGAGCGAGACGCTCAACGTGGGTCTACATAAATGTCAAACATTGGAGGACTTCCGCCCTCTGTCTGCTTGTGCTTTATGACTGGAGGAGCACAGTATTATCTCCAGATACAGGAACGATGCGAATAGACACAGCCCATCTCAACGCGGACGATGAGTAGGTTCCATTCCATTTATCCAACGACCTGATAATCCAAATTTAGTCCCTACTTCCGACTCAAGCTCGAATTCTGTTTCAAAAGATACGGTCACCAACAACATCGATGACTCGGAAAGGGCAACGCAATTCTGGGAGAAGTATTCGAAAGTGGCAACCATTTCTGACAATAATTTCCTCGAGAAAAATCGCAGCAACGTAGAAGGTGTCATGCTTTTCGTGAGCTCTTCTATTAACTGATAGTTCTCTGGCCACCGTGGTGGCTGATATGTGCTACGCCCAGGCTGGTCTTTTCTCTGCCGTTTCTGCAGCATTCTTGGTCGCCATGGAAAGCGACTTGAAACCTAACCCTTCCGATACTACCAACGCCCTCTTGATGATGCTCGTCCATGCTAACAACAACTCCGCCTTTGCGGATATCAGCCTCCCTGTGTACAATGGTCCTAGTTCTGCCGTCGTTTACAGTCAAGCTCTGGGATACGCGGCTCTGTCGACTAGTTTGCTTGCTGCTCTGGGAGCTGTTCTGGGCAAGCAGTGGCTCGGTGATTACTCCCAGCTTCTGAGAGGTCCCTTGCGGGAGCGTTGTCGTAGGCGCCAACAGAAGTTTGACAGTCTCAAGGCTTGGCGATTCGCGATGGTCATCAGTGCATTACCCGCTCTCATACAACTAGCCCTCCTGCTGTTCAGCATCGCCCTTGCCATAACCTTGTGGGAAGTGAACCGTGTCGTGGGGGCTGTGGTTATCGCTGCAACTGCCATTGGAATGTTCCTTTACCTCTTCATGACTTTGGCGTCGTTGTTCTTCCCCTTATGTCCATTCCAAACTCCGGTCTCTTCTTCAATCCACGGAGTTGTAGGAGGCGTGATGAAATCGGTGGAGGAGGTCGCACAATACTGGGCATGGCACGCGGACAAGCATAATCAACTCAAGCGGCGGCCCGTGATCAGTCGCGGAAACATATTGGTGGCGTACATTGGCGGCGTCCTCTTTTATGCCCTTCTGGCTGCCGTGTTCGCCATTAGTCTGGTGCTGTTGGCCGTCCTTGGCCCCCTAGTCGTGTTGGTTGCCTGGGTCCGAGGAAGACGAGGGGTTCCTTTCCGGGCCCGGATGTATGCCTATCGTTCAGCCTTTCAATATACAACGCTGAAGTCAATATTCCATTCATCCACATGTTGGGTCCGCGACTCGGCTTGTACCGCGCACAATTACATACGCCGCACATATCTAAAGCCTAAAGCCGATTCCACTTCAGATCCTCATGCCATCGCTTGGATTCTAGGGACCTCAACCGATCCTGACAATCTTATGGCAGCAGCGGAGGTGGTACCTGATGTGAAGTGGCCGGAAAATCTCGATATATTGCTACCCACAGACCGTCATCTCTACAGCTTCTTCACTCGTTCGCTTCCAGACAAATGCGACGATCGTGCATTACAATTGGGCAAGGCATTCATAATCATGCTATGCCAGGAGTCCAAGGACGTCAGCACCCACGTTTGGAAGCAGGCTTTGCGGCGCATTAAGGAGGTGTCGATAAAGCTCCATCCCGAGGTCGATTCTGATCTTCTTTTTATCCTCGCTGTTGTCAAGAAGCTCCTCTACCTCAAGCCAGGTGTTCTGGATGATGGGGTTGAGTCGGCAAGTTATAAGATTTCGCAGCCGCTGCTTTCCTGGTTCCTTAAGCCGCTGAGAGCTCTACTCTTGTTGGAGCATCCGCAGCAGTCAAGTTTCCTCCCTGAAGCAAAATATGCTTTCCTCGAGTTTCAGTGTCCCGAGGAATCACAATTGGAATACTTGCGGACATTCGAGATATACTTCAATAGGATATACTTTGATAGTGTCATGGGCGCACATGTCGAGAGGATGAAAGAGTAAGTGATCCATTGCCTCGAAAATAATTACTTCGTGCTTACTGATGGGATCGCTTCAGCCCTATTGAGCAGAGTCCACAAGAACTGAGCCAAAGATAGTGTGTAGCCTCCTAGTCTGGCGTTCTAACCTGCAATGTCTGACATCATCGCAGCGCTGATTTCCCGAAGCGTATCCTTAAAAAGTTGGGACAAAATGATAATAAGCAGGGTTCACAAAAATCACACAAATTACTGTGTGTAGCCTCCTAGTCCGGCGTTCTAACCTGCAATGTCTGACATCATCGCAGCAAGGCTAATAATATCCTGAAGCGTATCCTCGAAAAGTTGGGACAAATTGACCTCTCCCGACTTCCCAAAGTCCATCAACACCTCATTGTTCCGTTGACTGTACTTTCAAGGCTAGCCTCTGTTTCGGATATGCAGCAGGTTTTCAAAGACACAGGCATCAGTCTCTGGATTATCAAGGCTTTCAAAGAAACAGTTGGAAAAGCAGACGGGAGCAGAGAATCCATTTCTCTCTTTACAAACTACATCATGAAATTGGCAACAATCGTAGACGCCTTCAATTCCAAAGGCGGCGCACAGGTTGAGAATCTTGTGACAAATGGTTATGCCCGTAGGCAGACGCCAACGCCACCGGTTCGCATGGACTCCGAGACTCTGCTGTCGTTTTTGCTCAACAAAGACATTCCCGCAACCTCGGAGCAGGTCGTGTACGCGCTGCAAATCATGCTAGCCAACGTGGACGAGCTGCCCAAATTTGCCTCCAACCCTGAGTTTGTCAACTACATTCTATATGCCACGGGCCCTGGGCAGGTGTACTCCGTTCGGGACATTGGTTCCAAGGTTCTGGTAGCTGCTTGCAAGCATTTGATCTTCGCGCACGACGCACCGAGCCTTTCAAGGCTCGCTACTCAATGTGACCTCGTCCGCTTCCTCCGTGGTGGCATCCATAAAGAGGACCCACCAACGATCCTGGGGGATTTGCTCCGCAACAACGATGAAAACTTCAACGCAGACTTGCTAAAAATCCTTGCCTCCGCGCTCGGCGACCCCTTTAATGCGCTCCTGATCAAGCTCCGCGACGAACCCAACAATATTCCAGAAGTCGACCTTCGCGATCTAGAGATTGCGCTCGTGCTGTCGAACATGGAGGGCAGGAAGCGGCTCCTGTACGACCATCTCGACCGTTGCATTACCCTGATGCCGCTCCAGGACGACAAATACACCATGGCGCTCCCGCTCGCGGTCATCGTCGGTTGGTTGCTCCGGCGGGATGGACTCCTTGTGAGCACCGCACACGGCGAGGAAGTCTGGAAGTCATTCCTGCGGCCCAACTTTGAGGAGCTGTTGTCCCCCGCGTGGGGAAATGCGGATTTGCTCGAGGAGAACCCGCACATGCTGAGGTTGCTGTTGGACTGCTCGACGCGATGGCTGTCCACGTTCGCGAAATCTGGGACGGACTCTGGGGCACCGTCCGGATCGGAGCCGTTTATGTTGACTCTGCGGCGGCTGGATGGCGCGCTGGATCAGCTGAAGAGTGCAAGCCAGCAGCTTTCTTCTGATATCAAGAGAGCACTGCTGAAGCTCTCTAAGCAAATCAAGCAGTACCTTCCGGAAGAAGAATAGAAGGTGCAAGGCATGACATGCAGTACTCCGTTATTCCGAACATTTACTTACCTATACATCTCCACCCTATACAGAAAGTTACATTCTGGCCTAGGCTGTTTAACGCTAGTGTAGTTGTGGTGTATCTTCACACCCAGATAACGACCGCCACGTTTTAGTATTCAAGTTGTACATCCCCCGACTCCCCCGAGACCTCGTTAACGTGTCTTTATCAAGTTTCGCCGATCTTTCATCTTTCAGGCGTAGTAGGAACTCGCACGGATAGGAGTTTATGTAAATAATGTAATACTGCACGCTTTTCATTCGACCAAAGATAGTCATCGTACGGTCGTTTCTTAGTATTTGAGCTTACACGGCGTGCAAACGATCCCGATCACTCCTACTCATCGACTCTGTCAAGGGGCACATCAAACGCCTACATAATAAGGCGCACGTTGTGTCTCTCTGCTCGAACCGTGCTGGCTGACGCTGTCGTTACCAGTTCAAGACTCAATACCAGTTCTCGGAAGCACATCGTAGCGGCACACTTGCGCCAAGTCCCCGACTCCAGGGAGCAAAGCAAATGAAGACGACAGCATGACACAAGTTCAATCCGGTGAATACGTGCTATACATATGATGAAAATCTTGATAGACAAATATGTGTGCTAATATCATACTGCGCAGATAACTGATGGGCGGAATAGACCACAGTTTTTCATAATTTGTAACTAACCCAACAAGGTGTGCAAGCTTTTCAGGGTTAATATTCTCGTGTCGCGGCTAAATTCAAAAGAAAGAGATAGTGTGTAGGTCAAAACGAAGTCACACGGACGGAATCGAGATGCATGATCATTCCACACTATGTAACACCGACCAGGCCCAGAGTCCCACGAAAGATGGCGCTTCAAACCGGAAGACAGCGAGCATCGAAACAATCAAGATCCAGACTCCAGAGCGATACATCCGCGATGTACCTCCCGATGCTGGTTAGTTGTAAGATCAACAAACCATGTGGCATGAAGACGAAGACGAAGCAGCACGCGAGACACGTACCGGACGAGTCGACCAAATCCGAATGCAAACGAAATTTGGTCTGCCTGACTCGGCCAATCAAGTTTTCTCGCCTCGAAACTAGTCTGGTGACCAGCCTGTCCACAAGAGGAAATGCTGAGGCGAAGCATTCCGTCGATCGATAGGACGGGCTGGTCACCAGACTACAGGCTCGAAACCGCTTGGGTTTTGCTTGGGTTCGAAATTTTCTGGTTTGATTGTAACTCTGCAAAGGTCGGAACATTTATGCAATCAAACAACAATACAACGACATGATCGTGTCTTAGATTTTTGTGCCTGTAAGCCATTTTGCAGGGTACTTGGATGTTTGAGGGGCCTCAAACCATCCCCACTTCGTGAGAGTCGGTGATCACAATGAAATGTCTCAGATGCAGGGTTGATCAACTCCTGACCTACATGAATCGTGTCGAAGACGTCCTCGGACAAGGTTATACAGAGGGTCAAAAGCTGCAGTCCAAATATCGCGTTCCGCAAGAAGCTCGACACCTGACCGGTCTTTGACACATAGTAGCTGTACGACATCAATTGACGAGACATGCCCGTGACTCGGAACGGACGTCTGCCAGTGTTCGAGATCGTCCGGCTTCGTGGGACGGGTTCTGGCTCGTGGTTAACGTTGATCCGCAGACGATCCCGCTGTTTAGGGAAGTCTGGAACGGACTTTCAAGTGTCGCACATGATCACGAACGTGATCTGTACACCGTATCGTTGATGGAAACGGTGGCAGACGTTGGGTCTGGTAGTGGCTCGTCACGCGTCACGCGGCATCGGTCACTGATTATTGCCAATTAGAGTACTTAAACCAAACTGTCGCTGCCCAACGCGAGCTCCCTCGACGACCCATTCATTTATTGAGGCTTGAGCGGTGAGATCTACTGGGGATAGTCTATTACTACAGTAGCAGTGTTATATAGGCTACCTTAGTACTGTTCAATTTTTGTTGATCGGACGTCAAAGTAAATACTTGAACAGTAACGAAACATTCAAGTTGTAAACAAAGTATACGGTATTTGCCGACGAAGTTCGGCCGTGTGCGTATCTGGTATGTTTCGTATCTTGGATAAGTACTTCAAGCATTTCCATTTTCCACCCTCACAAACGTGCCCCTGCCTCTAGTGTCGCTCGAGCTCGGCTGACTGCCATCACAAACAAGTCACCCATGGCAGATAATCACATCATTTTGACCATTCACGATCGGCGGCAGGGGATCGTATTGTCACTGTTATCTTCTCATTATAAAAAGGTCTGTAGGTGGACGTTTCACCGCCAGTCCTTTCCACTCCTCTACAATGCGATTAATCACAATAACCATTTTTGCAGTCGCCGGCAGACTGGTTCCTCTGGCCGCTGCAAAACCTATACCAAACTGGAAGGCGGGTGGCATCGCCATACCGCTCACCAGACACTCTTCCATTTTGAACTCCAACGAAAGCATTGATCTAGACACAATCACCTCTCATGGAATATCTGCCCGGGAGTACGTGGAACATTGAAACATTCCATCTGGTCTGCTCAGGCTTTTTTCAGGAAGATCCTTACTGGCTTAGACAATTACGGGATGAACACGGGGACAATGCATCCTTTCGCTATAACACGGAACGAGTCCGGACTCGGACGGCGTGGCGCTGGCCTCCCGCTGCTGCATGGTGACGAAGCCATTTTTTGGATTGGCGAGATTTCGGTTGGCGCTCCTGCCAAGACCTTGAAGGGTAGATTCTCCTTGTATCATTCTGATGTATGTTTACCCTGATTTATATCACAGTCATCATAGACACTGGATCAGCGTGGGTACTTTCTTTTTGTTCGTATAGATGTATTTGTCCAAGTGACTGGCAATACAGCGATATGTGGGTGCTGCAGACAGGCTGTAGTGGGATTTCTCCAGATCGCGACCTCTGGAACCCCAAATCATCCGTATCTGCCAGGTACGAGGGTCCGCCATTTCAATTCAACTATATGGATGGAGTCATCGTCAATGGTGATGTATATACTGATAATGTAACCATCGCTGGATTAACTGTATGTTTTGTAACATTTGTGAGTATGATTAATGATTGAATTCTAACGCCAAGCTAGGCAGACCCTCAGGCCTTTGGTTCTGCAACATCGTACACTTCTTCCAGGATAAATAACAATGGACATGCAGACGGTTTATTAGGATTGGCTTTCAGTTCCGTCTCACAATTTCGTGCTTCTCCGCTGCTTGAATCGCTTGTCAAGCAAGGGAAGGTGACCAACCCGACATTCTCATTGAAACTCACTTCTTCTGGGGCCGAGATGTATGTCGGTGGAACAAACAGTATGCTATACAATGGTGACATCGCTTATGCACGCGTAACAGTTCCTGTGAGTGAAATGGTAGACGAGAGTGGATATTGTTGACATTGGCATTTATGTAGGGATTCTGGCAGGTGTCCATGGACGATGTTCGTGTCGATGGCAATAAAATCCTGGAAAACGTACCTACTATTTTCGACACTGGTGCAACCTTCATCTTCGGAGACTGGAACCGGGTTTCAGAATTGTACGGACGCATTGGTGGCACCCTCCATAAACATGGATCCGACTTTGGTTACTATAGCCGTGAGTTCCGCTACAATGTGCCCGGTACCTTGGTTTTATCGACAACCTGCAGTACCGTGCCGCTCTTTCCCAACACTGGGCCTTACCTTCGGTGGAAAGACGTTTAATATCCCTCCCGAAGTTCTCAGACTTCACCAAATTGCTAGAGGTTCACGCCATTGTTTCAGCGCCATTGTCGCCGTGCGCTCGCCTGTTGGTGAGATTCCTAAACCGCTATGTGTGGCGCTAGATGGACTCGTTCTGACCACATGACCTAGCATATTGGAGCATTGGGATGACATTCCTACAAGGCGTATACAGTGTGTTCGAATCCAGTACTTTACAGATCGGGTTTGCGGACCTCGCTTAAATCTTCGCGGATGTTCACTGCATGTGTATGAATTTGATTCAGGAGAGTTCATTTGCCCTTCGAGGACCATTAGATAACTTAAATTACCGACTGTAATAGTTGGGAGTAGGCTTGAGAGTGCTGTATCGTGATTTTCTAAGAGGTTGGTGGTACGGTCGAGCCGGGTCGTCGAGCTCCTGGAAAATACCTAGCGGGAGTCCATGGCAGCAACAGTCGTTCCTCTATACAGTACTTCTTGGCGGTCATCCAATTTGATGCACTGCCAACTATCATCACACATCGTCCGAGTAGCGCTGATTTGCATTCCAAAATCCCGACGATGATGCTCTCCAGCATCCAGAAAATATACCAAAGCGCTCTCCTTCGTATGTCATGCCTTTCTTCTGCGGGTGATGAAGCTAACGCGTTATATATATATGTATTCAATATAATGCCCCGACTTATTTCCGAGGTACGAGATGGATCACGACCAGTGCACTCGTAGTAGATCCTGCTAGCTTGCGCGGTTTCTCGGGCTTTCCAATCATCGGGGGTGATGTCAACAATGTCTACATTCGAGGATATGGCTCTGGCGGGCCCTACATCGCTTCATGCCGAGCGAGCTGGCAGTGCTTCTGACTCGAAATCCGCCCAGGACAGCTTTTCCGGGACGGCCACGGGGTAAAGAGACCCCAAGGATGACATACACGATTCTTGTTTGTTTGAGAGGCATTCACGGGGGGACAGATGCTTGAGACTATCGCTCGCGAGGGACATGTCAGCGATCAAGAACTCGCCGGATCCCATTGTAGGGCCATTTGGGTCCGATTTGATGGAATTGTACAATGGAGGCTGAATGGCTCCTGTGACGTAGAAAGTTAGGACGTTCATAAATAGCAGAAATAAAACCTGCCTCAATTGCTACTTCGAATGTCAAGGAGTTCACTAATGCTCTGCAGACGCGTCGTGCGGATGGTCTTGTGTATAGTATCGGCCAGCACAGCAAAATAAAATTCTTTTATCAGCCAGGACGTGTATTTCGCACAGCGAAACAGAGCTCGCGGCATTGAAGGCCCTGATTCAGCCTCGGTTGTGGTAGCGAGCGAAGACAAGGTGAACAGTTCGCGCCATGTATGAACGTCTGCGTCCAAGGTGCTCTCAGGAGACTCTTGTACGTTCCCGTCGAGGGTCCTGGGTCAAGCGGACGTAGATCTCCTGATATGCGGAGATCTCCTGAAATCAATATCGGGCTCCTCGCCTCGTCTGGTCTGCACCTCCCTGAGCGGTCCGTAGATTTCAAAGAATACACTCGGTTATTGAAACGTACGCTACGGCTTCAGCAGATGGACCTTCTTTGGCGGGACCGATATCTGAGCGAGTCGTGAAATCAGAAGCTCTGGAGATTGCGTCATACAAACAACCAACTTGAAAGTAAAAGGGTAGTGAAAGACTTACCCACGACCCAGACCTGCAACGTACAACGCCAGTGTGGATCTCCAAGCGAGGACATCGGCCGGCTGTTCGCGTTCGCGACGTGCTGCGCCTTCTTCGGGCTCGCGTTCACCATCCCGCTCCGGCGGTTCTACATCCTCCAGCTCAAGCTCGTCTTTCCGAGCGGAGTTGCGGCCGCGTACACGATCCGGTTGCTGCACGTCGGCAAGCACGCGATCGTGGAGGCGAGGAAGAAGACAAGAACGCTCGTAGTCGCGTTTTGTTTCGCAATCGCGTTGAGGGTGGTGAGCGAGTACGCACCGGGGGTGCTTTGGGACTGGCATGTGTTTTATACACTCAACGCAAGGTTAGTAACAGTACTGTTGCCCAATGCATCGGTGGATGCCTACTTTCCCACCGTCCGAAGGTGCCGCTTGTAATACATCATGATAGCATTATTGCAATGGAGCGCTGTGGTATATATTTTAGTTTATGGTGGCCAATAACCTCTCTGCCTAGTATATAGGTTTATATACCCACGGAATCACAATAAAAGAGAATGAATTACTCTGACATCGTCGAGACATCCTTTACCTGAAATTCCATTTCCGAGCTCACACGCGAGCGCAGCGCTCAAAGTACACCCCGTGCCTGCGTACCATTTGATTGAAGGCGTGGACGAGAATATAGCACGAACACATCAGCGCCACGTTTATAAAGTATATCCACAACGATATCCGTGACCTCTTCTACCTTGCTCGTTTGAAGGATATCCGTGTCTTCCAAAAGGCACGCCGAGTCGACTTGCAAAGTCGCATCATCGGGTACTTTGAGATGATGAACGTCATCAATGAGTCACAAAAGTGTCCGCCCTTGAGCAGAACAGCTTCCGATCCAAGTGTTAGCAGGTTCTGTGCAGCCACAAGCATGTCGTTGAGAGACGCAATATGACATGGAGAGACCGCGCTTTGAGCAGCAGCTCTGCCTCCCTCTGGTTCGGCGTGATCAGCGTAGAGATGGGGAACAGCTCGTCGATGACCGTGTCGACAGCGTCTGGCTGTAATAAGACATGTCCCGGCCCCGCATGCGAAAGTGTTCTCGGAGCGTCGACGATATCGCCCTGGTATTCTCAGTTAATAGTATGCCGGTCTTGATGGCATGTACGTCAATATCGTCGAGCACACAACGCATCTGGAATCGTTCCACATCAGTGTCTGAGACACGGACTTATTGCGAAGGAAGAGTACACACCTGTTGCGCTACGAATTCGTGTTTTACGCCCTGTACCGCCTGAACGCTGCTAGTGTTCTGTGCGGTCATAGCCGTAACGGCGCTAGTACCATAGCATCTGTGGGCTGAAATCGTCCTAAGATCAGCCTTTGGTTGGTCTCAGTAATGAATGGCCGGCGAGTGAATGTGAATCATAGACACCTGAATTCCCGCGCTTCCACCTGTATCCGTGCCAGCTATGGTTAAGATGGTCGTCACCTTCTTCGACATCGTGACTATGAGGGCGGAGAGACGAGGCACACTTTAGCCGTATCAAGAACGCTCACCCCTAAACTTTCGCGCGTGATTGAGACGAAGCCATCAATCGCCTCTACCACGAACTCTGTCCAATTTGGTGACGACTCTGACGAGCGCATTATTCGCGCAAGGAATGGTCTTCTCGAGCGCGAGAGCCTTGAGAACACGGTGTTGGTAGGAGACGGTGAGGATCTCATCATGTAAGTCCTCTGAGACGCGTGTCATACGGTATTGATTGTATTGTAGTCTGGATGTCTGTTTTCACCCCCTCCAGCCCCGTAAACCGCTCTCGGTCAAGCACGTGTACGTCGACATCAGGGGCAAGACATTCCCCTGCTTTCCTTTTCGGACGGTTACTCTTCCAAGGAATCGTTGTCCAGCATTGATATCTCATAGCTTAATGCTCGCACGCGTCGCCCAACGCTTCCTTTTAGCTTACTCGTCCTTAGGTCGCGGTCACGGTCATCATCACCGTATATCCCAAGCTCGTGCGTCACGCACTTCCATTTACGAGACGATCCAAGAGGAATTCACATAGACGTTCCTGCCTACGAGTTCTCCCGCTCCCGCAGACTCAGTCCCCGGCTCAGCTTCTACCGGTTTCTGTTTTTGCTCTTCAATGTGAGCCGTCCACCGGTCATTCTTTCTCTGTTCTTGACAACGATCACTCCGCTAGCTTTCGAACCTCCGCATCATCGGTCTGCAATGCAAACGATGCTAGAGCATTCGCTGGAGGACTACGGTCCTCTTCCATCTGAACTTCGACCTCAGCGGGCGCTATCGCGCGTCAACAGTCGGCCCTCACCATACCCTCGAAACGTCAAGACTTCGTTCACGTCTTCTCCCAGCACGGAATATTTGCGGGCCGCTGTGACTGTGCCTCTCATTACGTCCAACTATGATGCTGTAGTACCTCGTCACTCCTCGTCGCTCTCCAACGCACTGCAGCAGATCACGATCAATCCCGGCGTACTGTCGACAATGTCTACGGATCTGAAGAAGTGCGCCGTATCTGAAGACAAGCCTGAGCGTGTTTTCGGATTGCCACCCCGGCCTCGTCTTGGATCGGTGGTAGGACGTACAACGTCGGGATGGACGAGGAAGAGCACCGGTCGAACCAATATAGAGAATAAGGAGAACAACGCGAGCATCAGAGCCCCGCCTTCACCATCGCGACGTGAGTATCTCTCGCTGCGACAATGGCATGAACGCGGTAGTGGCTACACGTTCGGGCAGTGGCATTGTTGGGTAAAGCTCCTGCGGTCCGTACTCGTTCTCCATCTCATCGACTCTGACCCCGCGTCCAGCGAGCACGCCGTCAATGCCACCGTTGAAAATGCATGCGACTGGGGTGTCGGGTTTGGGCCTGGTCGCGCGAGGCTCTCGATATGACCAGCCAAGGCAATTCTGATCGACCCAAAGTATGCAAAAGCATACTATAGGTACGTCAGCATTTGTGGGACGTCCAGTGATATACCTCGCTCATCCATCAAGTTAGACACGCGACATGTTATCTTCGGATCCACAAACCCCAGTTGGCGGTTGCCAATTTCGAGAAGGTTGTCGCGCTAGAACCAAAAAATGACGTCGGCAAGTCGCAGTTGAGCGACTCAAGCTCATTCGGAAGACTGAATTCGAGAAGGTGTAAAGTCTGCTTCAGGTGTTGCCATCCATATTGAGCGCACTTTAGGCAATCGAGATGGAAGAAGAAAAGAATGCCGTGGAGTGTTGTATGCAAAACGAGGTCTGCTCAAGCATTGACTTATGCGGTTGGATTCATTAACGCCGTAAGAACTAGGTGGCAATTCTTCACCCCCGTACCCTTCCCATTACTCAGCTCACCATCTTGGGCCTCCGTGGTCGTAGAGATCCCCGTGAGCTGCGTGCGTTTGGAGAGAGGCAACACCTCCGCATCATCCGTTTCGACTGGACCTGCTACATCTTCAAGCATTTTGCCCAAGCGCCCGCCCTCCCGAACAACAACAATTGGGTGCCTGGCTTCGTCGTCCTCCTTCCCCCCGGTGTCAACAATCTGCATAACAATCTGCAAGCTCTCCAACCACCGGAAACTCCCCAACCACCGCAGGCCTTCCCCGGCTCTCAACGAGATCCCCTCCCATCTTCCCACATACACACCGTCGACGTCAAATTCCCCACCCAGAAATCTTGGCAGTCCTTTGTCTCAGAGCCACATGACCAACTCATCAACCCGTTCGCCGACTTTTTGGAAAAGTGTCCTAACCTCACCAACCTGAGGATCAGAAATTATCTACCCTGGCTCCGTCTGCCCGACGCTGCCCTCCCGAACCTGTCCTCCTATCAAGGTCCCTGACGACAATCAAGTCGGTCGTTTCGGGTTCGCGTCGGCCAAAGCACCTTACCATCAGGGACCCATCCGGCGGCCTCCCCGCCCTGGAAAAAGCATTCAAGGAAATGGACGCTGCAGGCGGTGGCCTCGAGCTCGAGACGCTCTCCGTCTTTATCGGTTGGTGGGACGACGAGATCCTTTACGCCGTCCTCCACCATTTCAGTGGCTTGAAACGCCTCGAAATCATGTACAAGGAAGGCGATCCGACCGAAGTGCGTCCGTTTCATCTCGTTTGTCACGTGCGTGTGCTTAACCCGAGACAGGATATGGTGTTGGGCATGGGTGCCCATTTCTTTGGACAAATGCCCCGCTTGTGGTCCGTCTGCGTGTTCAAAGTCATGCCTCCCGGTGTCGACAATGCTGGTGGCATCACGGATAGGTACCTGCACCGCTCGATTCAATTCAGCTCGCCCTCGGCGAGCTCATACTAGGTGTCGACAGTCCTGAACGGACCGAGTTGGATGATGCTGAATTCGAAGAAGCCAAGTTCGCCACCTCGCCATCGTCTGCTGAATGGGTGGTAAACTCGGAGGATGCGAGGAGGTCGTCCTCAAAGAGCTTATTCATGCTTGGAATCGGTATTGCTCCAAGTTGAGGGAGGTACAGCTCAAGGCGGGCTACGTGTGGCGGAGAGCGGGCCCAAATGACGTTTGGACGCAACAAGCGACCAAGGTCAATCGTTTGCGGAGCGCAGGCTTTGAAGAAGTGTGACGAATCTACGTTGTGTTCCACAAATATTGCTGAATGTATTCGTATTCATATCTATGAAGACTTATGTATCTAAATAAGTATCTGTGTGACTAATCCCCTACGCCTGAAAACACCTCGGCTCAGCCCCTAGCTATAGTAGTACTCAACGTCCAACGCTGACCCGTAGTCATGCCATGGAATGCAAAAATTGTGAGCTCAAGCAGCGCCAGTTTTATTGCGAATACTGCCTACGCACCCAGTCAGTCACTTAGATGTTTCAGAGTCGACCCTACCACTGACCAGTCGTCTTCAGTTAACGTGACTTTCGCTTGCAAACGCAGCGGTATGCAAAGGATCGCGACGAGCAGGTTGCCAGAACGACTAAGGCCACCCTGGCAAGCTGTCAAAAGCGAGTCGAAGAGTGGAAGGACTGGCAAAACTGAAACGGGACAATGACGCCAGTGCGTCTTTCCTTTCTGTTATTTCCTCACACATTCACATTTCCCGCCATCAGAACGCGAGCGACTTCGCCAACTGCGCGAATCGCTCGCAGCCCGTCGACGCACGCTCTCGGCCGCACGTCTGGTGCCTGCGTCCCCACTAGATAGTCTTGCTGCAAAGGAAACACAGGAGCTGCACGCACTTTCGGCGGCGCTGGCCCGTGCGCGCTCGGGGCTTGTACAGGAACTTGTAGAGGTCTTTCACGTTGTTGAGGTGGGCGGACGGCCCCCGATCGGGGGTAAGGCGGGGACGAAGGGGGAGTGGACGATTGGGGATTTGATTCTACCCGTCCCGGGAGATATTAGGCGTGAGTGTCGTTGTTTCCCTCCCCTCTGTGACTGATGCCAAGCGCACTACTGTTGACAGGTTATCCCCCAGACCATATCAACGCCGTCATCACTTATACCATCCATTTCCTCGGCTTACTCACGTTTTATCTCGGCGTCAAACTTCCGTTTGAGACGGAATGGAGTGGGAAAAAAGTTTGGGGTCGGGCAACCGGGGCTGGCAAAGGCGGGGAATCAGGCAGTTGGGCAAAGTATGCGTTTCTCTTGCTTCTTTCACTCCAGATCTCATATTCTGACACCTATCGTTTAGATGGACGACGAAGCATCCCCTACATCTCACCGCATCGTCCTCGCCTTCGTCACCGCAAGCTCCCCAGCCAACCTCTCGGTCAAGCACGTGTACGTCGACATCAGGGGCAAGACATTTCCCTGCTTTCCTTTTCGGACGGTTACTCTTCCGAGGAATCGTTGTTCAGCATCGATATCTCATAGCTTAATGCTCGCACGCGTCGCCCAACGCTTCCTTTTAGCTTACTCGTCCTTAGGTCGCGGTCACGGTCATCATCACCGTATATCCCAAGCTCGTGCGTCACGCACTTCCATTTACGAGACGATCCAAGAGGAATTCACATAGACGTTCCCGCCTACGAGTTCTCCCGCTCCCGCAGACTCAGTCCCCGGCTCGGTTTCTGTTTTTGCTCTTCAATGTGAGCCGTCCACCGGTCATTCTTTCTCTGTTCTTGACAACGATCACTCCGCTAGCTTTCGAACCTCCGCATCATCGGTCTGCAATGCAAACGATGCTAGAGCATTCGCTGGAGGACTACGGTCCTCTTCCATCTGAACTTCGACCTCAGCGGGCGCTATCGCGCGTCAACAGTCGGCCCTCACCATACCCTCGAAACGTCAAGACTTCGTTCACGTCTTCTCCCAGCACGGAATATTTGCGGGCCGCTGTGACTGTGCCTCTCATTACGTCCAACTATGATGCTGTAGTACCTCGTCACTCCTCGTCGCTCTCCAACGCACTGCAGCAGATCACGATCAATCCCAGCGTACTGTCGACAATGTCTACGGATCTGAAGAAGTGCGCCGTATCTGAAGACAAGCCTGAGCGTGTTTTCGGATTGCCACCCCGGCCTCGTCTTGGATCGGTGGCAGGACGTACAACGTCGGGATGGACGAGGAAGAGCACCGGTCGAACCAATATAGAGAATAAGGAGAACAACGCGAGCATCAGAGCCCCACCTTCGGTGAACGTCTCACAAAGGACCATCGCGACGTGAGTATTTCTCGCTGCGACAATGGCATGAACGGACGTCGGGGTCATACCCCGAACCGAATGTTCATCAATGCTTGAAGGCAATTATAAAGCAAAGGACACGAATTGGACATGGTATAGCTCCGAAGAAGCCAAGTAAAAGCATGACGGACAGATGTTGTAAGGTGAGGGTTAAAACTCATTCTTTTGCCACCCACGTGTTCACCGAAAGTGCGTACCTGGAGCTAGACGTCAATTTCACAGCTAACTGTTTATATAGTGTCTCTCGCAACTCTGGTCAGCATGACGAAGCTGTACACAGACATCACGCCGAAGACGATATTGTCCCTGGAGAAGCTCAAGCGCTATTTTTCCGTTTATGGTTGGATGTTCGGCGGAGATGGTGTAACGTTGGAATAGATGCGGAAGGTACCAGGCTTCGGACGTCGAGAGGGTTTGGTGTGAGTCTACGGCGAGGTATAACTTCCAGGAGACCGATCGTGCGCTCTCTCACACGACCGCAGTTGCTGTGGACTGGCCCTCAAGATACACCAGGACACGGGCTTGGCAAGTAAACAGGTACTACACGGTCTCAGCATGATCTAAGGTGTTGGTATCGGATGTCACGAAACTATGGTGCAACTGGAATGGTGTCGCTGGTGTCTTCGCAGTTACGAAGTGTGAGAGAATATGTACCTCCATCTTGCACTGATTTTGTCACCGTTGAACATATCACAGATGCCGTGATGGGCCATCGAACATGATGGACTGTGCATGACCGTAAGCCTCAGGGGAGACAACTTGAAGGGCGCATATGTGCGTAGTTCAGAGAGGCAGCGCTCGTTCGGCCAGTGACAGTCGAGGAAATGTGACTAGCCCAGGCGTCCGGAACTGAAAGTGGACTCATCACTCAACAGATCAGAGTGGACATGAGTCAGCTATTTGCTGATTCGTTCACCAACCTGGTCTCGGAGGTCATCGCGCGATCTGGGACTGGACCGCTCGCCAATTCCAAATCTCGAGATGATCGTGACGCCGCCACAGGTCAAGGTGAAGGGGTTGCTCATCGGACTTCGCAAGCACACCATTGACTCGAGCTGCCACTATCTATTTTAGCAGCACCATCCACACAACCAGCCAACTCGGAGGACACGTCTCAGGCTCAGGCGCCTCGTGGTAGCCTGGCATCATCGACAGCTCGACCGGTCAGGCCTCCAATGGGTCGAGCACAACGGCCACGCCGTCGCCCCCGATTCCGACTGACCACTCGGACACACGATCATGAGCTTGAACGACGATAGTCCAAGGTCTCGACGCTCGGCGGTACGGTCGACCCCAACCCGCCAAGGCTTCGGACCAGTCACATTAATCGATCGCCGTTGACCGGACACTCGCCCTCACTCACTTCTTTCTACCCAGCTATTCGTCGACCTACTAGTTGTTAGTCTGCCCGCCCGCTGTCTTCCATGTCCCCCGCCACTGTCTCCTCCCCGCCTCCCGCCCAAGACCCTCTCCCCGACCCTCTCGCCGACAACAATCCTCCCGCCAAGATCAGCGCCTACTACTCCCTTGTCTTTCCGAACATCACCTTCTACCTCCAGACCCTCAGCGTCAGGAGGTGTCTTCCTCCCTCCTCTGCTTCCCTCAATGGCGCAGACCCTCCTCAATCTGCTCAAAGTCCCGTTGACGTCGATCTAGGTCCCCTGAAGAACGTGTCGCGTCTCCACGCCAGGATCGAGTACGAGGAGGAAGAGGCACGATTTGTCCTCGTCGTCGTCGGCCGAAACGGCGCATGGGTCGACGGCGTTTGGTCTGGCGCAAGAAGCCGGGTGCCACTGGGCGAGAGGTGCGTTTCGTTTCCGTCCTCGCTTTCGAACCTTCCTCACAATGACCCAAGGTCTCAGATCCAGATAGCCTCGCGAACGTTTCATTTCGTGCTTCCACCTCCTGCACCAATCGAGGACTCTCCATCTCCATCTTCCGTCTCTTCTGCACAGCATGCGCGCTCCCCATCCGTCGATATCACCTCGATATCCCCTCCCTCTTCCTTGCCATCCCATTCCCCCTCACCACGGTCGGCACCCTCATTGCCTCCACCAAAACCTTCCCGCTCTCTTGAGCCTCAACTCCCCAATTCCAACGCAATTCCACGCACAAAGGCCACCGTCGCCGCCGCTGCCGCTTCTACCTCCACACCCTCCACGTCCAGCGCACCAACGTCCAAGAAGCGCAAGAAGGCTTCCCATCCACTCCCAAAGCCCGAAGTCATGCCACCAAAGCCCTCATTTACGTATGCGCAACTTT
>JBBPPA010000371.1:0-23778 GCA_038091735.1 Leccinum pellstonianum | reverse complement strand
TCTGATTTGCGTCTCGATTCCGGGGCTTCCATCTCCAACAAGATCATCGCCGCGCTACTCTTGGGGCGATGAGTCTTCGTTGACTTGTCCAGACCACCGCTGGAGCGAGACCGGGGTGGAACATCGCCACTGAGGTTAAGCATTCCGTGGAGTCGATGGCGTAGCTTGCCCATCTCCTCGCTGTTCTCGCTCATGAGGAAGTCGACCAGGAGGTCCGAGAGCTGACCGTTTTCGAGAGTTCGAATCATGATATCAATGTAGGACATGACGGCGGCAGCGCTACCGTCCAGATCAGAACATTCGAGAATAGAAGGGTATAGCACGTTTTCTAGGAATATTCTGCGCACAGCGTCGAGGATAGACTGCACGATAGAAGCACCAACAAGGCCCTGCGCATCGAGCTTACTGTCTGCGGAACCGCGAGTGGCGTTTCTCCGAATAATGTCATGCAAGAACTCGAGCAGCTTGAGGAAGTGATCTAGGCGTGCTTTGAAGTCGAGATTGGTGGACTCTTCGAGACCAATCGCGCGATTCTTCTCTGCTTGAACTTCTGCGTCTTCCCTTTCCTTGTCGGTTGCCGGTCCAGTGCTGCCAAGGACCATGCCTGCTGGACTAGTATCCTGGGTCACTGGAGAACAAACCTCGAGTTTGGAGGGCAGAAGGGAGTAGACGGCACCCAAGCCGGCACCAAGAACATCGGAGAAGTCGCCGTCCACGATATACTCTGCGAGAGCGAGCGCAGCGTCTGTGACAGGATCTCCAGCCGCTTGATCGGGTGCTCTTTCCCCTCGCCTATGTGCGGGACCAGTGGGGGACATGGCCACATCCATCAGGAAGAGGAGTCCAGCGCGGGCAAAATCGCCAATTTGGCCTTCTCTATGCACGAAACGGAGAAGATAATTAAACAGTAGGAATTCGTACTCTGGCTTTCGGACGGCAGAAGTTATGGTCGCTTGTGACGGGGTTGGGGACGGGGTGCGTGGTGACTTGTCGTTAGGCTTGTCTGAAACGCCCTCGTCTTCTTCGTCCTCGTCCTCTTCCTCCACTGCAAAGAGAGGGTCTGAACGGTACCAGTGCTTGTCGTGAAAGAAGATCATGAGCAGTTCGCGATGGGTACGGATGCGACTGCACAATATGCAAAGAAGATTGACCACTGTGACAAAGCATAAGCTACGAACTTTGTTCATGCATGCGCGGCTCACAGTCCAACTCGTACTCGGAAGGCTGACTCCGCACGGCGTTTTTGGCGGCTCCCATGACTCTATTGCGACCGTCCAGCTGATCTTGCAGATCATCTCCGACGCAAATGCGGAGGAGCCTGAGAACTGCTCTGTGCACGGCTGAGTGTACGAGAAATTGTTCGTCCATGAGGACGACCATGTTCTGCACGGCACGGAGTACCTCTGCCTGTATGCCCGAGGGACGATCGGGCTCGCTGATGCGGACGAGGGTTCCCAGTACATCTACGCAGAGACGTCAGGAACGCGCCGCCGTGAAGCGACTACGGCTGACCATTCTTTAAGAGATACTCTAGACAGGCCCCGGTACCGCTTCGAGAGAGTCAAGGAGAGGTTTGGAGGGAGGGTGAGTGTACGGACCCTTCCTCTGTGCGAGACGATTCCCATACGAGTGAATCTACGATGGACCGGAGATGAGCTGGCACGTCTGTCGAGTCGATGCCTCTCAGAAGCTGGCGTTCATCCGGGTGTTCGAGCGTGGACTGGTCGTAGTAATATAAGTCAAAATCTGGGAGATCGCACCGAGGAATTTAAACGGACCTTGATGAGGTTCCATGACCTGTTAAATTCGCCAGCGTGGTCGTGGACTGGCTTTGGAGATGGCTGACTACCAGATCGCAAGAACTTTGAAAAGTAGTCCATGATCAAGTCGCGCTTTCAAATGTCCATGTCATCCGCCAAGGCGTCCTACAAAAAAATACTAGGGACACTCGAACTCACCGACACTCATCTTCAATGGACTCAGGACGGTAAAAAAGCGCCTTCCGTGCGCGTACCACACCACGACGCCTCCTGTCAGTCCACCCAAGGACTTTGAGCCACACCCCCACTCACTTTTATACAGCGCTCTTTTGCAGCAAAGAAGGCGCCGCTCAGGTCAGACTAAAGCTGGGCCTCGTCAACGACGATGCAGGTCACAACTTTACCTTCACCGCTACGCCCCCGGAGGTCGCATACACCCAGCGCGAGACGTTCAAGACGGAGCTGACCAACATCATCGGTCGCAATCGCAGCACCACCGTACTAGCCGCTGGTACGCCAGCCCAGCCGTCAAAGGGACCTATCACGGCCGTCGGTTCGACATTGGCCCCTTCGAAACCCGCGACGCTCGCAGCGGCGCTCCCCGCCTCAAGGGCCTCAACGTCCCGCGCCGCCTCGGTCGTGAGCGACGGGAGGCCAATTCTATCGGGTCAGGACGCAGCAACGGACTTTAGACTGAGAAAGCGAGTCTTGCTCGCGAATCCGGAATTGTTGGCATTGCACAAGGATCTCGTCTTGGGCGCTCAGATCACCGAGGCCGAGTTCTGGGATGGAAGAGAGGTGCGTGTATTTTTCTACTTTTTATCTTCCCGTCTCGCCATGTGTCGCGTTGGATTGACGCTGTCCGACCTTCCTCCCTTACATGGGCTGGTCGTTGGTGTTGCGTAGCATCTCTTGCTTGCAGAGGCAGCGACGGAAAGCCAAAAGCGCGGACGTTCTGGTCAACTTGTAGACCTCCGCCCACAAACGATAGAAGGTGGCGAAGTCAAAATCGTCATCACTCCCCAGCTTGTGCACGACATATTCGAGGAATTCGCCGTCGTGGGGAAAGCCTACAACGATAACGTGCCGAGCAAGGTTCGTTTCTCTCTGGCCAACGGCCCACGGGCACTGCTGACTTGTGTCCTAGCTCTCCGAAGCCGAGTTTTGGAAACGGTACTTTCAGAGCAAGTTGTTCAATGCGCACCGAGCTTCGATTCGCTCTTCTGCGACGCAGCATGTTGTCAAGGAAGATCCTATATTCGACAAGTATCTCGAAAAGGACGACGATGGTTCGCACCATCGTTGCTGCATCCCAAGTACCATACGCTAACTTTCGGACCGGCATTATAGTTGGAACCTAGACGACCTAGAGATGAAGTATCTGACTTATACATCAACCTCGGTGCTACGCTCGAGGACCACATAGAGGTGAGCAAGTTCGTTTTGTCGGTTGTACTCGGAGCATCGAATGCACAACGCATATAGACAGGAAACGAGAAAGACATCACGATGCAGGCTGGCCGTCAGCGCGGTGCACTCCCGCTCATTCGCAAATTTAATGAGCATTCAGAGAGGTTGCTCAACACTGCATTGTAAGTCACCCAATCGTCTGTTGGTTGCGTTCTCCCTTAGTTCTTCCACCATCAGAGGGGACGTCCCACGCAGTAAACGACGGCGGGTGGATGGCACGGACGGAGAGGTAATACCGCTTCTCTGGACAGTAATCTTTGCGTGCTTGAACGTGCACAGACCCCTTTGCTGAAATCGAATACGACGATCTCCAAGACCACGAGACTTCTCATGGAATTTTACTCGAGATGCAAGATCGACAACGTTATTTCGAGGGGCAACTGGGCAAGGCTGGGGCGGCGGGCGGTGGAGCGGAGGATTCGAGAGGAGTTACAGACGTACGGGATGCGTTCAGGCAGCTTCTGAACGGAGTGAACGGATGGGAAGGCAGGTTCAGTCAGGTGCGTTTCCGTTCGTGCATATGTGAGGACGGACGACCTACGATGGAACCTTGGTAGCTGAGGGTGGAGAAGAAGTCTGGCGACGCAGCGCTATTGTCCATGACGCAGAATGTTGCGGCACGACTGGACATCAAAACAAAGAAATGTATGTTGCGTTTGTCGTTGCTCGTTTTCGACGTTCATCATTGCCCCTTTGGACAGCCGATTTTCCGCCTCAGCTGTTTCACCAACTAACGACGTGCCAGACGGCCGCCAACGAGTTCCTCCGACAGTTTTGGACGTCGATATATCCGCCCCCTTCTGATCTGCCGAATTCCACTTTAACGTCCACCACCGCACAGCGGTCGGCCAAGGCGGTCAAGATGGCGGGGTATCTCGGCAAGACTCACGAAAAGGTGGACGCGCTCGTCCGGGCTGCGGTGTTGGAGGGCGGCGTGGAGGGGAACAGGGTCATCGTCGTGAGTGTGGGCGTTTCCTTTTTTCTTTCTTTTTTCTTCCTTCCTCCAACTTATCGTTGATCGTTAATTGTCCTCGTCGCTCTATCTTCACCGTCTGCTTTGCGTCTTACCATTTTGTTGATCTGCAAACGCAACACACTCAGGCTATGAAACCCCTGATGGACGCGGTGGAGCATGCGCTGGCGTTTCATCGCGCACGGGGTGCGGCGACGGTCGGCGGTAGTGCTTTGGAGAAACAACCTGGTGGCGCCAAGCTCGTGTGAAGCTTTCGGCGAGCGCAGTTTCGAAATGACAATACCGATGTGACATGATCAGTAAGCATTCACGCGAGGAATGGTGGGTCAATCAAGGATGAAATCGATGTGTTTCATGTAGGGATGGCCACGCCGTAGCCTAGTCACAGCTCCAAGACCGCTAGGAAGCAGTACTTTCTTATACCGTATGCTATAGCTTGTTCAATCGTTAAGTGACCCTGGAGGCGACCTATTGTTCTGGGCAACCCAGAAGGACAATTGTCAAAGCCCAACATTGGACTCTGGAGGCCACGGTCCTCGTAAACCTCACACGGTCCGCCGAAAATGAACAGGGGCCTGGCAGCGCAGTTCAAGTTGACTGCGCAAGAAGTAGATGAATCGCGACTCTTGCTAGCTTTTAGGTTCACCGTGCAAAGTAACATGCTCGCGAACATGGGACCACATCCTACCCTACTATTTGGTTTTGTACTTCGAAGCGTTCTATTCATGTATACTTTGTAATGCTGAGGCGAAACCGTCTATCGACGACTTGCTTCGCGCCTCCGCATTGCCTCAAAGTTTTGGACGGACTATCCTCTTAGTAAACGTTGCTGTCTGATTAGCAATTATCGCCGAGTAAATTCAGTCGCCGCTAGGTGAGCGTGAATATAATATGCCCTGCTCTATCGATCGATATGCAGCCTGTTGTAAATTTGAGCGGCGGCTTTATCAGATACTTTCAGCACTGCAAAGTCTCTACCTCATATCATCGAAGTCATCGACCCTTTCAAAGGTCCTGTAATAAATTGTAAGTAGTAAGTAGTGCCAGTTGATATAGATGGGAAATAGTATGAAATCGTGGGAACTGGCTTAGTAACTAGTACCGTTGACCTGTAGCCTTTTACTACAGAACTTAGTACCTTTCGATGCCTTTGCCTATGTGACCTCTGCGCCCGTATTCAAAACGCGTTTCGTGCTCGACACTGATAAGCAGTCGAACATAACATCCCAAACAAAATCTCGCAAACTTCTCGATCCTCCTCCGCTCCGGATTCCTGAGCAACCTCACGTGCGGAACCACCGCCTCTCCTTCCCCTTCCCCTTCCGACTTTCTGCATGTCTAGAGTGCGATGATCCTTGCCCTTTTATTTTTTGTATGGGTTTCTTTTCTTTTATTGGTTGGTGATGGTATTTACTACCTGTAAGTGATAGGGATCGACATTGAAATGAGGACAGTCACACAACAGCGATCATGTCCCTCGTCACGTGACCCCGCGTGAGTTGCTCTGATAATCAAAAGAATGCCCATCTGGTCTCATTCTCTACAGTTATCTACTTCATAGTCTTCGTCTGTCTTACCTTCGCGACATCAATGACCCGTACGGTGGTCGTATCATCTCACTCAGCCCCTCATATCACTCCAACCCGTACATCCTCGCCGCCTCTCTCGCAGACACCGCTCGCTGGCCAGAACTCGACTACCCTTCTAGTCCTCCAATTCAAGCAGGACATCCAATGAGGGTCTCGTTGCCGCGTTGCATAGCAATTACGATCCTTCGGGTCTGGATGGTCCCCGACATGACAACGACTTTGTGGACATATACAATATTTGCGTCACGCCAACACACGAGGAGTTGATGTACTGGCTGCAACCGTTTTCGCCTGCCAATTTGTTTAATGCGCGGCACCCTGCTCCAGCGGACTCGATGCAGCGCTTGCTCGACATCCAATTTCGTCTGCTTAGAGAGGAGCTCACGTAAGTGGCCCCGTTGATCATGTACGTGTGCGACATACCGACGTTCGATTCAAGAGCCCCTTTGCGAAAGGCGGCGCAGCTGGTGCAAGAGGATTTGGACAATCTACACAAGCGAAAGACGAGGCTCGATGAACTCCTTCAGAAGGGAGGAGGAAAGTACCATAGGGTGTCCGATCACCACAATTCGCTCATGTTCAACGTCTACACCGACCTCAAGTTCAAGTCGTTGGTTCCCGACTCTCGAGGGATATCCACCAGTAGTATCACTGTCCAAACGCCTCCAGGAAAGGCTCGTTCAGGCCAGGTTGGAGCGCGCGTACAGTTTTGGAAGGGGATGAGTGGTAAGCGACTTGTGCAAGGCGGACTCATCGCGCTCGTCTAGCAGACCAACGTGGAAATATCTGTCCATCTCGGCACCATCACTAGTTCCCTCACCGAGTTGACTGAGCACGTCAGGACCGACGAGGATCGCGTCAAGATTCAAGTCGTCTTTTTCGACAGCGCCCTCGAACAACGCATTCTTTCTGAGCTGAGGAGCGGACCGTCCTTGTTCAATGACAGCGTCAAGGTGCTCGTCGAGTCGCCTGTCTTGTTTAAAGCCATTCGGCCGTTCCTCGAGGCACTGAAGACGGAACCCGAGAACATTCCTTTTTCGCGTTGCCTCGTGCTTAGGTCCCCGGATTACCCTAGGACGTGCAAAATTGACGCTCCGAAGTATGCACGACTGCTGGGTTTCACATTCCAGTTGTCATCCTTGTTCGACGAAGATGCCGAGGTGGACGACTTGCGGATGAGCGTTTCAAATAAGAATTTGGTCGACCATGCAAGGGTAGAGCTGCGTCGGGCCAGTCGTCTTGACCCCAGCCAGGCGGATGCTGTCATTGCATCACTGACGAGGGAACTCGTATTGATCCAAGGGTAAGTCAAGGGTTTCTGAATTTGATATAAACTCGTTCGTTGACGCTATTCAGACCTCCTGGCAATGGACCGCTTGGGTTCTCGAACGTCCAACGAGCGCATTGGCCAGTACTCATCGAAACGCACGAGAAGGCCGCCGGACAGTCTCGCCTCGGTCCTGGCTCCCAAGCCAAGTACTTTGAGCTCAAGGACGTGGGGACGGAGACCTACAACCTGATGAAACGAATCCATGACGCCGATCTCGAGTCGGACTCCTCGGAGATCAGAAAGTATCTGTCGCTCTTGCATGCGGAACATCACGCTATGATGGCTGAGCCGCCGCAGTGGGGTTGCTCGAGGAGCCCGAGAAGATGTGGATGATCACTAATTTCTCTGACATGGAGAATACGGATGTCAATTCTGATGTCTGGGCCGTCTGCTTCTGCGTCTGCCAGCAGCGCTTCAACGGCAGCCTTGGATCCGCTTGTCGATGAGCTACGAATTGAGGATCCTTCTCCTTACCCATCTCCTGTGGACGACGCCTTTGGATTTTTTGCGGCCCTGGGAGAAGACGATATCCCGACCGTACCTTTCGGATGTCGACCCTTAGAAGTACTGCTGGACGAGGCGGGGTCTGGGAAATGAGTCGCTACGAGCGACAGATCCTGCATACGTTCTGGATCGAACAGGCGAGGATAGAGATGCAGCGGAACCAGCAGGACGAGTTTGAGCGGCTGAGGAAGAAGCATGCCGCGCAAATTCAAGAGTATAACGAAATAAAGGAAGAGGGGGATAGCGTTCCTTGTTTTCTCGATTTCATTGTGTCATTCTGATGGCATTTTACACCCGTTCACACAAGTAGGTCCGACGTGAGTTGTTGCGTGGCGTCAAGATCATCGGATGCACGACGACAGGTGCGGCAAAACTCGGAACACTGCTAAAGGTGCGTGGCGAAGCCGTATAGATTGTCTTGATCACGACGTTCACAACTGTTTGTGCTTTAAATAGTCCCTGGCACCGAAAGTGCTGTTGGTTGAGGAAGCTGGACAAGTGCTCGAGGCGCACGTGCTGGGTAGCCTTGTGCCCTCAGTGGAACACCTCATCCTCATCGGTGATCCCCTCCAATTGCGTCCGACAGTGAACAACTTTGGTACGTACGTTGCGGACATGAGCACTCCTGTTTTTGACCTTGGTTTGGTTTGTTTTCTTTCTAGCGCTGTCGATGGACCACTCGCGTGGGAAGAAGCTGTATAGGTTCGACATCATGATGTCGCTGATGGAGCGCCTGGCAACATCCGGTCTGCCAATGTCGCGGATAGACGTGCAGCGACGCATGCGTTCGATGATTTCGAGCCTCACAAGGTGTGTATTAGAACATTTATTTGATTCGAAACACACTGTACAACGGTTTGCAAGATCACGAAAAGGTTATGTCCTACCCCGACGTCCGGGGCATGGTGGAGAACGTGTTCTTCGTCACCCATAGCCACAAAGGAGAACGGCGGTGTGGACGACACTGCCAGCAAATACAACGTGTACGAGGTACGAACATACAGAGTATATTTCTTTTGCAAGGGACTCACACACTGAAACCAAGGTGGAAATGATCAGAGACCTCGTGCTCTACCTCCTCCGGTAGGTGGTCAACTCGATATCTTCTCCGGCCTACTACTACTGTTTTATCCAGACAGGGTTGTTACTCTACAGAAGGTGACATTGTCGTCTTCTGTGCGTACCTGGGCCAGCTCGCCCGACTCAGAGACGCGCTCGGTGGGGAAGTTGCAGTGGTTATCGACGAGCGGGACCAGGCTGCGCTCGACGATTAAGAAGGTGACCGGGAGGACGGGGACGATTTCCTGGGCGGGGAGTCTATCCAGCGTGTCAAGATCACGAGCCGCGTACGTTCTTGTTTTTCGTTTTTCGTTTTTCGTTTTTCGTCCGCGCGACCCGCAACAGGCTTGTGGATCCAATCGATGTAGAAGTTGAATGCCATGTTCTTGTATTTAGGTCAGGTTGCGGACCGTTGACAACTATCAAGGCGAAGAGGGCAAGGTGAGTAAACATTGTTTTGAGTTGTGGTTCTGATCAACTAACGCATAAATGACAACAGATCGTGCTATACCTTCGTTCAGTTGAAACACTACAATCGTGGTATTTACTTCGCAGTGTGACTCAGAACTCACTGGCAGTTTACTCGAAGCCGAGAAGAGACAGGGAAACTTGGGAAAGAGTAGTCGGACACAGTCACGAATCTTCTTGCCTGCACCCGGCAAAACGCTCTCTCAACGAACGGCAGGGTACGTGACCCTAGGACGCAGGGTTTAATGATTTACATTGACGAGTCCCACTGCTCGGGTGATACGCTCCGCGACGCGGAGTTGGCGTGGCACTTGGTGCGTCTCGGTCACATCTTCTTCTCTGACGATTATGGCTTGAGCAGCCCCTCGACAGCCCTCACAACCACATCAAGGAATCGACGCCTTTCTCGCAGTCCACCAAGGAGAATATAAACACCTATAGACGAACATCAAGCAATACTAAGCAATTCTGCCGCGCAAGACAATCCCCGTGCGTATCAGCTCCCTTCCTGAACCAACCAGGGATAGGGAGTTATATGATGCCTTCGAATACAGAATGAATGTCGTGCTCATGATTCACCGTCGGCTCTACATATGCCGTCGCGGCAGCGGTGACCCTCGTAGAGCACGTCCAGGGTCGCATCGCGCTCTAGGTCGTTGGCGTCTCCTCACAGAAGACAGGAGCCTTGAAGATCGAGACATCCCTGCCCACATGCGCAGATGTCACCCTGTTCTTTTTCCCGTTAGTTCTCTGAACCGTTTGATTTCTGCATACGAAGGAGTCACACAGACTTCGTTATAGTTTGAATTTAGCTTTCCGCGTTTACCCGAATGTCCCAAAACGGCCCTGAAATCGGAGGTCAATGTTTCCATCCGATTTTGTGTAAAATGCCACGTCCCGTAGCCGCGCTAATAGTCACTCAAGTTTACACATCAGACTCGCAGTTCTACCGATAATCCGATTTTGTGTAAAATGCCACGTCCCGTAGCCGCGTCACTCAACTTTTATCCCAATCTAGAAGGTTTGCTACACGTCCGTCTCGTTTCTTTCCCCTTTGGTCAACTACTCAGCGTCTGGATGGTCATTGCGCCGCCACTGGCCTTCTTACCGTGCATATAAAGGTCGGTCGAGTAGCATCCTTGGCCCTCAGTTCTTTACCATCATGTCCACTCATCCGGGCCAAGGCGACATTTCCAGCAATTCCGGGGAGACAGTGAGCGCCCTTAAGCGTAGTCGTTTGAGTGCGCTGGAACTGGGCCCAAGGAAAAAGCCGTGCGTGCACCTGCAAATTATATTATATCCTGACAAACTCACAACCTCGCTGTGATATAGGTCAATTCAGGACCCCTTGGTCCATCACGGCCGTCATTTCGGACGTGCTGTTCATGCATTTTGCAACATTCAGACGTTGCTGACGAACGGCATCATATTGATGTCTGATGATGGGAGTGACAGCGAGGAATCCCTGGCTGCCGTGTATGTGATTACCTGTCTGAAGGATGGCGACTCACTTATACCGCATTAGAGACAGGAAGGAGTTCAGCATATTCAAGGAACTGGTGCGGATTGTCCCAGGATTAGAAGCACGCATCATGGAGTCATCCGAAGAGGAGGTGATGCAAATTGGCGAATTGGTGAGTGCTCGCGATTCGTAAACGTCGCTGCAGCAAATTGCGACATTCACAGGTTCAGAAAGGCGCCAGTGGTGCCCGAGTGGACGACACCAAGGGCATGAAAAGTGCGATCATCGACTGGATCACCCCGAAGGGCCAGTCGCTGAATCCACACATCCCTCGGAACGTCAAGTCCGGGCGAGGGTTCAATCATGAACGCACTGGAGCGTTACTCTGTCCAGCTGGCCTTGATTGGACTAATACTGAGTATGTATAACTTGAACTCGAGGCATTTAGACTAGCAGGTTGAAACTTTTTTCATGATAGGACCAGGATGAAACTCGTCAACGGGCAAATTCAGGTAGCCGGTGATCAGTGGCCGGTGTTCTTGTACGCCAATTATACCTATGACGCCGAGGATCCCTGGAACGGCCTTCTGCGGAGCGGTCTCCTGATCTCTGTAGGTACATTTAGGAGGAGTTGGCTATATATACATACTGATAATGATTTTCACAGGCGTTCAAGCATATTTTCACGTCCCCCAGTTCCGTGGACCAGGAACCGAAGGCCACACGATCTGGAAATGCGCGCATACATGGTATGCGGGCTGTCACAAAAGCTTCAATTGCTTATGTGGCCACACAGGTATGCCGGTCCCCTTAATTTTGGTGCCGTCCTAATTTGCTTGAATTCGAGGCGCGTTTTGCATTAACTTCAGCTCAGGTCTTCTCTCGTTCAGACCTAATTACTGATTCGGAACGGTTCTATACTAGCATCATGGATTTACTCGACGATCCTGAGGAAAAGGAAGAGGCCGACCAACTCATACTATGGTGGAACCGGTATCTCACAGTATGCCTTCAATCTGTCCTATCGCTGATGTTTTAATAGACAGGTCTTCCCCTTGTACGCTGATCCCGAACGTTTACCGTCCAAGAACAGTGCTTTGGCTAGGATCCGCCAAAAACGTGCTGAATACAACATGAGGGCTGATGCTAATAGGTTGGACTTGTGAACATGTCCTTTGGTAGCCCATTAGCCTTTGGTTTCATGTAGTATTTTCTCTCGTCGAGTAGTATATTCAAGTTGTACCGGTGATCACATGACCACGTGATATGCAGTTTTCTTCAAATGTGACACTGCATTGCATCACTAAACTGGACAGCAAATGTTCATCAGAACAAATATACAAGCCTGCGAGAGATTTGCAGGTTGCTAGAATACAGAGACCATGATCAAGGTACAATCACTCTTTCCTACATGGGACAATAGCATCTATGATTAAGGGGATTTGTGAATATGGTCAGTGCAGACTTCCTGACAATAAATGATCAAGATGAGCAGTGGGCTATGGGTGAACATGCATGTCAAATACATCAGTGATCATAGCATTAGTGGACCATGATCAAAGTATGCCATCTAGTGCACACCTGACCAAAACAGACATCATAACATTCATTACCAATGCTACCAAGTATACCAAAGGATGTAGGGGATGGATGAGCATGATCAATATAGACTTTCTGATATATGTTGTCAAGATGAACAGAGTGAATTGACTGATCAAGCCAGCCAAATCCACCATGGATACAGCAGATGAAAAAAATTGTCAATACATGCTACATGATATACATGATCAAGATGAGCAATTTGCTATGGATGAACATGCATGCCAAATACACCAGTAATCATAGCATCAGTTGACCATGATCAGAGTATGCCACCTAGTGCATATGTGACCAAGATAGACATCATAACATTTATGAGGAATCATGACCAATACTACCAAGTATATCAAAGAATATAGGGGATGGATGAGCATTATCAATATAGACTTCCTGGCATATGTGGTCAAGATGAACAGAGTGGCTGGACTGATCAAGCCAGCCAAATCCACCATAGATACAGCAGGTGAAAAAAATTGTCAATACATGCTACATGATATACATGATAAAGATGAGCAATTTGCTATGGATGAACATACATGCCAAATACATCAGTAATCATAGCATTAGTTGACCATGATCAGAGTATGCCACCTAGTGCACATGTGACCAAGATAGACATCATAACATTTATGAGGAATCTCGACCAATGCTATCAAGTATACCAAAGAATATAGGGGATGGATGAGCATTAGCAATACAGACTTCCTGGCATATGTTGTCAAGATGAACAGAGTGGCTGGACTGATCAAGCCAGCCAAATCAGCCATGAATACAGTAGATGAAAAAAGATTGTCAACACATGCTGCATGACATACATGATCTGGATGGAAAGTGAGATAAATGTGAACAACTAGTATCAAGATACACTGTCTGATATCTATGATCTGAATGAGCCACCTGGATTATACTATGACCAGGCCCACCAAATGTATTTGAGATGATGAATCTTGAAAGATATGGCAGATTTCCATACTAGTCCATCATAAGCCAGGATGATGATAAATGATAATGAACATCTACTAAGTCCTTGAAAATCTAAGCTGATCAAACTGAACATCAGAATGGTGACATAGAGTGTTCATGATATAGATGAAAATTGTAGCTAAAGCTTTATCAAACTCTCATCAATTTCCTGATGTGCAGGGTGTGATTCGTGTGAACCCGGGTGGGTACTAGACTGGTCACCAATCCGTCCAAAAGAGGTAATGCTTCGCCTCAGCACTTCCTCTTTTGGACGGGCTGGTCACCAGACTAAGTTTGACCAGTCCGTCTAGTCTCGTTCCCATACGTTCGGAGCGTTACGGGCGGAGTTTAAATTTGTAGAACGAAAAGGTTTCTGCAGCGCAGTTTGAAACCCAGCTGACGTGACAGCTGTCTCCAGCACGTCTGGGTACGAGACTAAGTCCGTCTAGTATCGACGGTATGCTTCGCCTCAGAATTACCTCTTTTGGACGGATTGGTCACCAGTCTAGGTGGGTACGGGCGAGTTGGGGCCAAATCGGGTGTTATATCTTGTCACGGTCACACTTGGATTCAGTACAGCCACTCGGGTGTCCCCGTAGCCCCCTTCGCACACAATATTCTTCTAATATATTATGCTAGAGATACCGCCAACTGTACCTTCTGTGTCGCTCAGCCGAATCCTTGTGCGACGCGATGGCGAGAGAGGACCCCATGTTGGTATGAACCAACGTGCACGGTGCCGCATGGCAGCGAATAAGTGCCAGCGGTTGAAAGGGTCCTTCCTGCCCGAGTAACCTGTGGGAATCGCCTCCACCTTTCTTTCCCCTCCACCACCATCTACGAGCAGGAAGCATCCCTCCTCCCCACTCGTTATTGCCCCAACTGCAACCAATCTATCCCGGGTCGTGCCCTCACATGCCACCACGGCCCACCAGCGCCTCTGAGATCTGGCCAACTCCCTCGATAGGGCTTAAGGTTGGTAGCTGGAACCCTAAACGGCCTCGGATGGGCAGCGGTAGGGGTAGCGGACCCCCCTGACGAGAGCTTCCGCAGGTTCGAAACCGCTACTATCCCGCTCCCTTATCTGCCCCTACTCGTACTGTAGATTGTACCCTCTAACGGCCGATCGCCCGCCGACCCTAATCTTCGGAGAAAGGTGTCAGACGGACGAGCAAGCAGACCTGACCGCCAGAGTACTCTTCTCGCACACAGACCTAGCTCTAGGAGAGCGCTTCGCAACTCCGCACAGCCGTGTCACACCGCTTTCGATCGCGATCGGCGAGGCGGGCGCGGTGTGCGTCATGCGATGCGAGGCTCAGCGACAGCGCTCAGCTGCCTCTGCCTGAGCTGCACTTAAGGGGGCGTACCGGCATAGATGTGTTGTTAGCTTACGTTGTTAGCTTGCGGCATCGCGGCGAGCTCACCTCAGCATTAGTGCGGCACGGCGCGCTGTGCCGAGTCGAAAAGCGGACAAACGGTCAGTGCATCATCATCAGGTCGGTCATTCCGCGTCGTGTAGGGCGCTGACGATTGACGATATTTTCCGCACAGCTAACAAAAGAGCAGTTGCTCGCCGTCTTACCTCTCCTGATCAAGCATCTCACGTCAGAGAATTACGTCGCGTATACCTATGCTGCCATCACCATCGACTGAATCCTGTATATCAAAAAGGGCGGCCAGTTGATGTGTGTCGTTCACTGTGATTTGACACGCCTGTGCTCACAACCTCGTAGGTTCACGCAGGCGGATGTACACGAGTCGACTTGTTGAACGCGGTGCTCAGCAAGATCGAAGGCGCAGGTACGCCCGAAAAAGTAGCCGAGAATGACCACCTCATGAAGTGTATGTTCGCGTCCCTTTCTCTTTGTTCCACCAGTGTACTCACGACGACACGCGAACCAGGCGCGATGCGCGTGATTGTCACAGCGCGTCAAACGCTGACGCCCGTCTACCAACACATCCTCCAGCGTCTCGTCAACATTCTGGGGACGATATCCAAGAACCCGAGTAATCCCAACTTTGATCAGTACATTTTCGAGAGCCTTGCGGCGTTGATGCGGTACGTTGGAAGACGTCATGCCGACGACGACGACACTGACACCTGGACAGATTTGTCGTTCACGGTTCCCCAGCGACCTTGTCGACGTTCGAACAAGCCCTGTTTGGTCCATTTACCTTCATTTTACAACAAGAGATCGATCGTACGTGTTGTCACTTCCCTACCCTTTCTAGTTTGCTTACCTATAGTCGCGCTCAGAGTACATTCCATACATCTTTCAAGTTCTTGCTCAAATGCTTTCGTTACACACCACTGGCGTCCCAACAGAATACCACTCCCTATTACCCTTCTTGCTCACCCCTGCCTGCTGGCAACAAAAGGGCAACATCCCAGGTCTTGTGAAATTGTTGCGTGCGTTCTTGGCCCGGGACGCGCAAGAGATGGTGAAATCAGGTCAAGTGGAACGCGTATTGGCGATCGTGCAGCAGCGGTTGATACCGAGAAAGATGAACGACGCGTGGGGATTCGAGCTGTTGCAAGGGGTCGTGCGGGAGGTGGACCCGTGAGTCCCATCTCCGTACATAAGGTGGTCTTGTCGCGCTGATCACCTTCCGACAGAGCACAGTTGAAACAGTATATGCGCCCGTTGGTGATGACCTTGTTGACGAGGCTGCAGACGAGCAAGACGGACAAGTACGCGTATCGTTTCACGCATTTCCTCTTGTTCGTGATGGCGATCGACGTGGCTGGGATGGGGCCTGATTACGTCATTTCGACGGTGGAGGAGATTCAACCACAGTGCGTGTCTTTTTTTTACTCTGGACGGCGAATGATGGGGACTGACACAAACCGTTGGCAGACTGTGGTCCCATATTTTGACGGGGTTCGTAGCACCGCAGATTCCAAAGATGCCGCACAAGGATCGCAAGATGGTCGCGGTGGGGTTGACGCGGATGTTGACAGAGAGCCGAGTGATGCTGTCCGAGCCTGCATCGCGGAGCTGGTGAGTCCCTCTTTTCCCATTTCCTCGTCTGTGGGACGATCCCCGCTCACCCTGCGTGCGCGTGCGTAGGCCAGCGGCGTTCACAGCCCTCGTCAAGCTGTTTAGCGAACCGCAGTTCCTTGGCTCGCAAGAGGGCGGCGAAGCGGCTGGGGGAACGACGACGGGGCTGACGGAGATCGACTACGAGGAGCAGACGGCTGGGTATCAAGCTGCATATTCGAGGTTGGCAGCGTCGGAGAGCGGGCCTGTTGATCCGGTGGCGTATGTTGGGGACGTGAGGGCGTTTTTGGGAAGGGCGCTCGGTGGTGGGGGCGGTGCGGGTGCGGGTGCGCCTGGAGGAGGGGCGGTGGTGTTGGGCAGGGAGGCGTTGATGGGATTTTTGGGTGCGTCCTGATCCTGCGGTGCGTGCGTTTTTGGAGGGGTTGGTTCGTGAGAGGTATCTGGTTGTGTGAAGGGGTTGGCTATGTTGCGTACATGTGTTATGTAGCTCGGAAATGGAATGTGTGATGGGTGTTTGGAGGGTCATCTCAACTTGCTCAACTTCTGTCTCAAACGACTCGAGTCGTAGTTTTGGGTAAGGGCCGGCGTTGCCGGTTAGGGACCTTGCTTGGGGGCGCTTTGTGATCCACTGCGTTATATTGGACTGTCGTCAATGCCGTCTCAGTTGTGGGAATAGCCTAGGGACTTCTCAAGAATCCAATCATCATTATGATAAAGTTAAGCTGAGTCACGACCAGGCTCCTACCCACCACTGCTGGAGGGTTCGAGGCGGTCTACTAGGGAGGCGGACATCTCCGAGTGGCGGTGACGACTTTCAAACACCGCCAACTTTATTCCTCGAACCCTCCAGCAGCGGCTGGAAGATAACATTTGTAAACATTGTCAGCCACACCCGGTCCGACTCTGTCCGAGAAGCGGACTTTCAATAGCGTACAAAAAAACTACAGAATAAAATAAAACAAAACTCGCTTATGTGTGTAGAACTGTCACGGCAGCACGTGCGCGTGGGCGCTGACCGGCAACGCGTCGAGGAGCCGGTTGAGGACGTACTCATGTCTCCGCCCCGGAAGGACTTCCCCGAAAGTCTCTCTGTCATTCGTCAACAAGCCAAAGATATCTTTGGGAAGACTAAATGCTCATGATGACAATTTTCTTCTGTTTCCAGCCACATTATTGAGGGCATAAGTCAAATTTAACCATGACCGACGTACCAACATCATCAGTGAAGCCCTCAGCGCTGCCCGTTTTGTTGATTTCTGCTCTGCCGTCCTTTTCCCATGTAAGCCAATCGAGGGACCATCAAGATCACTAGTACTCTCGCCCAATTCTCTCCAGTAGGTATCTTCGTCATCAGACTCATCACCACATCAGCAAAGAAACCCTCCTCTGGACAGACCAGACCAGTTCTTGTCTGGTCTGTCCAGAAGTTACAGCTCTCCAGTTATCCCAGGGAAGGTACCTAATTGGCCAGCTCTGTACAGACTGCTTCACACCACTCCTGAACAGCTCCAGTCTTGGATCAGGATGTCCCAGTCTAGAAAAGCCCACCAACACCTATTGAATATACCCTACATATATTATTCTATGTCATGACATCATTGGTCAGTCTATTACAAGCTAGCCCAGGTTCTCCCAATCTGGTGAAGTTAGTTAATATATTGTTTCCGATTACGACAGTTTCAAATAGCTTGATCCAGCATCACACAGTTGATCACAGTACTGGCTGACATTGAGCAAAATACTACTAAAACGAAAGCTAATCCAGGTCTACATCAAATCCAGTGGTACTTTCCTTATTATTGCTACCATTCCTGATAGGGTTCAAATTAGCGCATGCAACTATTGCCAGAACTATATACAAGTAAGCAATCACCTTCCAATTTTGGCCCATTGGACCCGTAGCTCCTGCGTCTTTGCACGGTGGATAGGATTTGAATCACACTTTACCATGAGACCAAGGAGGTCAAGATAAACATCAGCATAAACATCGCGTTTGAACGTCACTTCTTTCCCCTCGGCTGCAATCTCGTCAAGTGCAAGCTTCATCTATATAAAATACGCACACTGAGCGGGTCAATAAATTCAATAAATAGAAACGCGTACAGCTGTACCAGCAAGTGCAACGGCAGCCCGCGGAGCTTCATCTTCGAAGACCTCAGGAAAAAGAATGCCGACTGAGTTGGAGCCGGTGTAGAAAAAGTCGATAACGATAGCGGAGAGTGCCGGGTGCGCGAGATTGTTGGTACGACCCTGCGACGACGTTAGATTGTGGTTGATAGACAGCGCGCACTTACATCTTCATCTGTTCCATGCTTCAAAAACGCCCCGCGATCCAAAAGACCTTTGGCAGTATCGGCATTGACACTACGGCGGTTTTGAGGGTCCCACTCATAACGTTCACGAACAAAAGTCCGTGCTTTCTTCTTCAGCGCAGATCGCCAACTTCCGATATCCTCCCAAAGCTATTAACATATCAGTAAATAGAACCATATAACCTCATTCACACGTACGAGCTTTGCAAGGTCGTTGGTATATTGTGGCCACCATCCTAGAGGGGTAAAAGTCATATTCCCATTGAAAACGAACGTCCTACTTACCCTCGGGTATAATTAATCCCTGTTGGCGCCGTTCAGCTAGAGCCTCGCTCATATATTCGGCAGCCTTGATAACAAATTGCGCGCGCAACGGGAACGAGTTCACCGAGGCGAGATCGCAGTGGGAGATCTGCTTAGCACGTTCAATGACGTCGCGGATTGCAGGGGGGTAGAAATGTAACTGCGAGGGATCCCCGCTTGTACCAGACGCAACGGCAACAACTGGCTGAGGTGGAATAGACTGAGGGAGCAAGTTAGCGTCAGTAGACGAAACGGCTTCATCCAAATTGTCCGAAGTGGAATTAGCGCGGCTGCCACTGCGAGAACCTTGTGACGTCGACACCTGTTGGTTTCGAATGGCTAGAAGCTGTGCGTTGTTGGGAAGACGCGGCGGACGGTTACGTCGGCGGTGCTGAGCGACGACATCCTTTACAACACCTAATTATCTCATTAGTACGGCACATCAAGCAATAGTTTGCTTACTCTGAGGTTCCATGAGACGGGTTTGAGGCTGACGGGTGTCAGGAGTACCTGTGGTTGAATGCAAATATTTAGTAGCAAATACCGTAGAACGAGATGAATACTGACCGTTGCGAACGATCGACTCCGCTGCGCGCATATCCTCGTCCGGGGACGCTTCGTCAATCTCAGAAATTTCAGCGCGATTGGCATTACCATCACGAGATCGACCTTCGATGTTCATGTCAAGCCTTGTGGAACGCGCTTGACGAGAGGACTGAGTTTGACTCGAACTAGCGGGCGGTGAATATAGTACACCGTTAACCGGTCCCTGGTCTTGGATACAACAATTGAATGTGACTTACGATCTTACTATCTGTCCCGGTGACCCATGCACACGAGATGCCGAAGCACCTTGCGACTCGGCAGCAGCCGCAAGTTGACGAAGTTGAGACGTTCGCCGTTTGGGCTGAGACATATCACCGTACGTTGTTCCATGGTTCTCATTCGGATCGTGTTCAGATGACGCGCGGGAAGTTGGTGGAGTGTACTGGGAGCGAGCATGCGAGTTGTTCGCCGAGAACACGGAGGGAGTTCGAGAGTGTGGACGGGAAGCCACGGAGGATACAGAGCGATTGGTAGAGGACACGATGGTCTGAGAACTTGAAGGTAGCTTGAAGCCGTATTGACCCGAATTCGACAATCTGAAAGTCGGTCGGACTGGAGGGGAAGGTTTCGCCCATCCCTGACTGTCCTCGTCCTCGTCCTCGTCCTCGTCCTCTCCGTCGCCCAGATGGGAAGGAGCCATGGGGTTGACCTGTTTTCCTTGGGTAGCTAGATCAAGCCTACGGGTAGACTCTCGTGAGGTTCTTGCGACTTGGACGCGCTCGATGTTCTGGAGCTGCTGAACCGAACCCCCACGACCCTTTCGAGAGCGTGAGGAACGTCTTCTTTGGGTCTCCGCATCTACAATACGAATACGTAGATCAGTGACCCACGACGAGGTGAATTAATTTGAGATTGTTACGATTGTCTCCAAGACTCTCTATGTATCTCTTTTCCCTTTCCCTCTCTTTCGCTTATCGCCTCTACTTCTTGTTCGCAATGTACCATAGACCTCGGGTGATTTCGCATCCTCCACATCACTGATGGTCCGCCTTTCTCCGACCCCTTTCCTACTTTTCCCTATCATTGATCCGGCTTGTCCCTATCTCGATGACTCACTCTCTGACTCATGATGACTTCATCGCTTACTGTACTCATAGCATTACGCAGCTTCTGACTCATTCCCTGCTGCGGATGACTCCTCTATTCCTTGCGATTCTATCGCCTTCCATCTCGTAGTACTTAAGGACTGCCCTTCTCGTTTGTATTCCCTTAAGCTAGAGCTACTTGAAATCCAACCGAATATCCTCTGCCAACCTCGAGTGCCTTCGTCCTTCGTCCCTTAGTCCTCTGCCCCTCTTGGGTGTGTCCTTAGTCTTAGTCTTCGAGTGACGAGACTCTTCGTGAGTTCCTCCTCGAAAGAACCCTTAGTCCTTCGGCTTCGCCAGACGTTAAGTCTGCTCGGCCTATCCTTCGTCTCAGCCTTCGCATTCAAGTCTACAACCGACCCTACCCGGGCCAGCTGTAACAGAGATGCAACTTGAACTCACCCGGAAACTCCTCGTCGTCGTCGTCGTCGTCGAAAAGGTCCTCGGGTCTGAGTCGTTTGGTGTTAGGAATGTCTTCCGAGTCTTCCCTTACCGCAGCCCCCTCAGAACCACTGGTATTCTGGGTGGCCTTCCTTTTACGAACCATGACCAGGTAGGCTCTCTGGTTCCGTGGTTCCACGCAAAGTTCCAGCACTTAACTGGATCGCTTATGTAACAACCAGCTCGGCAATATCCGACAACATTGACTGCAGTCCCTCCGAGTCGGAACGTTCGCAGGTACATAAAACATATTCATAGCATGTATAGTATACATAAAACATAGTCATAGCATGTATACTAGTATACATAAAACATAGTCATAGCATGTATAGTATATGTATAGTACGTACAGGGATGGTATAAATAACATTCAGAACCATCCGTAATGGAACAACACGGCGAGGGAATTGTTGTCGTAATGCACTCCGAATCAGGGTATGTCCAAGAACCCGTTGTTTCGTCTCGTACGACGCCGGGGGATTGGGTTGGAATTGGAAGTGGGAAGGCACGAACTAGAGGAGCAGCGTTCTATCCGGGGACGTTTCAAGGGGCTTGAAGGCAGGAATTCGTCGGAATCATTGTCTCGGGCTCGTCTCCTCACATCCCGCCTGACCAGAGCCGTGTCACTCCGAATAATACTACTACGTCCAGCGGGAGGCTCGTTCTTCGCCATTGAGGGGGGACCAAGTGGCCGGGCGACAGCCGAAGATCTAATATGGGACTGAACAATGTGAGATATACCACCACCCGTCTCTGTCTTGAGCGACTTGTCATGCCAGTCTTCGGGACGAAGCTCAGAGAGAGCGGTGACGATGTGGCCAATAAATGTATCGTGGTTGAACGAGGTCCGGCGATGGAACCCACTCTGCTCGTCGGTGGCCAGAGGCAGGATTACTTCGGCTCGAAGGCGTGTGAGGAGCGGGACGAGGGGCTTGAAATACGGGTGGATGTGGTCCACGATACACGGAATCCACGTCAGGTCCGACTGAATGATAACCGTTTTTTGAATACTCGGCTCAAAGGTATTGAAGTATTGGTCGTAGCATTGTCGAAGCTCGTCCTCGGATTTTACTTCTGATGGTCCCTTGAACAAAACGCAGATTCCGACAAGCACATAGAAAAGGGACTCCAAATCATGGAGCTCATTGTGCGTCACCGGCTGCCCTGGACCTGCCATTACGAGCTGGGCAGACATCCACGACCACGTCCCCTGAGTCGTCCGTCAGTTCCAATGAATTGAATAAGATTCGCTTTCTTACCGTACGATATAGTGGACACAGATCGATCGTTTTCCGAGGATCTTCACTTGGGTCATCCGTGCCCATCCACAGCGCGATATCGTGTTGATTTGTGAGCTTCGAAGCGGGGACCAGCGTTGGTCCCTCCTGGGAACCAACTTTCCGGGCGGGGACGCGGTTGTCGTACTTGACTGGTGGTTCACCCGCGATGGGCGAAGTTGCGTCCGTAGGAGATATAATTTCGGTGGACTCAGAAGGCGCTGTAGGGACTGCATAGCCCCAGTCGCCAAGGACCCCACGACGCTTGAGACCGCCTATTCTTTCGCACAGAATGTCCCGAGCTTCGATGTTGAGGTTTTCCATGATCGTCCTATGATCGGTGCGACCTTCCGAGGGGCCGAGAAATAAATTTTCGGGGCTGACGTCGCGGTGTAAGATTTTAGCCGTCTTAACCGCATGCTTGTGTACTGGGATTTGATTAGAGTTCGGGACAGAGGTATTTGAGTGAAAGTCAACTCACCGACGGTATAATCCAGGAACGCAACGAGGAGTTCTCCGAGGGATGTAAATTCGAGAATCAGTTGCGCAACAGGACGAGTAACGAGTCGGGATAGAACTCGAAGTTGGAATTTGGCATCACTTGGGAGGACGGAGAGAAAGAAGTGGGTGGAATAGTTGCCATTGACGAAACCTGTATTGGTTGGCAGGGAACTCCTCACCTGTTGCTCGGCGACGAGCTCGGGGACGCCTTCAACCCCATGTTGATCTAGGATAAGTAAGATCATACCCTCCGTATACTTCCGGAGGGGATCGATCCATGAGTCCTTGACTACAACGTGCCGCCCACTTCCATCGTCCGAGTCCATCTCGCCATCCCAGACCGTCGTCCCTCGACTGAGTAGGCTGTCGGATATGGCGAGGACACTGCTGAGACGGATCTTGTGGGGACTTCCCTGCGTATCGGTGACCTCTAACCACTTGATCCTCCTCCCTACTTGGACCCGAGAGAGTTCGTCGTCGTCGTCACCTTCGTCGTCACCTTCGTCGTCACCTTCGTCTTCGTCTTCGTCTTCTTCTTCGCCTTCCTCTTCGTCTTCGTCTTCCTCTTCGTCGTCTAATCGATAGCCATCATTCGACTCAGGTGGAAGGGGTTCCTCGGCATCGGACCCGACTTCATCCCCGGGCTCCAACTCAACAAACGTTGGCTTCAAATCGTCTTCTACACCCCACTTGATCGAGGTGTCGAAGCCGATGATGGAATAGTCTGTGAAGGAGGCTCCGATGAGAACGTGAAGGAAGAGCTCTGGTGATGAGTTGATGTTGAAGGAAGAGGTCGAAATGGAGCCGCCGCCGCGATGAAACGTAGTCAGGTAGATAGAAGAACCGAGAATGCATCAGCAAACCAGCCTTTTTGACCTTCGCACCATCCAGACATCACAGCTCGTGACAGAATCCTCCATACACTCCAGGACTCTCCAGGACTCTCCATGTCACCCCAGCTCACCCCAGCTCCCCAGATACACAGCCACATAATGGCATAGCCACTGCACAGAGTTCCCCAGCTACTCCAGGCCCTCCCAGCTCTCTCCAGCTCCCCTGATACACAGCCACATA
>JBBPPA010000370.1:0-23783 GCA_038091735.1 Leccinum pellstonianum | reverse complement strand
GGCTCGGAGACGTTCACTGGCGATCGCGAGGGATGATGATCCATAACGAGTGAGTCACGTGACTTATGGCGTTGAAACGCGCGACAAAGTTTCCCGGACATAATTTCCTAATTTGGACAACGGCGAGGGAACGACCGTCGCTTTCCTTTCTCTCCGCTGCTGCTGCCAGCCGTGGCCGCCATGCTCATCCTCCTCCTCCCCGTACCAGTCCCTATTCCCCTCATCCTCCTCATCCTCTCTGTACCTTTAGCTCATGCCGCCATCACTACTTCCATGCCCGTCCCGCCCCTCCAGTGGCTCAATATCACAGACCTCCTGGCCGGCACATCCCCACCAGCACTCAAGTATCCCTCCATCGGATACGACGACAACTCTCGAAACCTCGTCATCTTTGGCGGCCAGTCCGAGAGCGGTATACCCTCATCACAGACCATTCTGTTAGTCCTTCTCACTTACTACCCTCCACCTCCCCGCGCTAACTTTTCTTCCCAGCATCGACTTCAATACCAACTCTTGGTCCGTCCCATCCCCTCAACCAGGTCTTCCTTCCACTCCTCCTCCCGCAAGATGCATGGCCCTCAGTGGCGATGACTTTTCGTCCAGCTAGTTCGTCTCTCCCGCTTTTGTTCCCTCGCTCCTCCTCATCTCCTCTCTCCAGCCGCCGTGCCCACCTCCTCGTTGGCGGAAAAGACACCAACGGTCACGCCCTCCAGGACGTCTGGGTTTGTCCCCGCCTCGTACCTCCGCTTTTTTCGCTCACCCCCCTTCCAGGAGTACGACTATCTCAACCAATTCTGGTCCCAGGTATCCGTCTCCCCTGGCTCACCTTTGCCCCGATGGAGCGCTTCAGGTGGCAGAGATTATCGCACAGCCCCGGATAGCAATTCCACAAATACCACCTTTTACATGTCTGGTGGTACAGATGGCCAATCCTTGTTCCCACTCGAAGACGTCTGGGAGTTCAAAATCTCAGGCACACTCTCTTCCAATCTCGCCACCAACAATACCTTTGGCACTTGGTCAAGTCGCAATCTCACTGGTACTACTGACTCCAGCATCGACCAAGCTTCCGCCGTCTTGGGCACCACCGTCGTCTCCGTCAGCGGTTGCAATACCACCCTCGACTCCATTAGCTCTTGTGCCGAGCCCACTTCCGTTGTCATTAACGCAGGCCCTTCTTCTTCTCTCATAAAACCCCCATCTTGTCCTGTCCCTCGCTATGGCGGCGCATTGGTCTTCAATCCTTCCACAGCCTCCTCTTCCTTTGCTTCCCAGGTTTTTCTCATGCTCGGCACCTTCAATTCTTCCTACTGGGACGATCAAGGCGGCCTTCAGAAAGGTGAAATCGCTGTCTTGGACACCACAACAGGTGACTGGAGCAGAGTCCTTCCTGCCGGTGACCCCGGATCGTCCGGCATCCCTTCCTTCCCATCCCCTCGCCAAGGCGCCGCCGCTTATTCGTTCAGTGAGGCTCTTATCGGCACTAATCGCCAAGGAGCCTCAGATACTATTGTCTTTGGTGGTCAAGATGAGAATGGTAATTACCTTGCAGAGGTTTGGATCCTCAGAGCGTACAGCGGTGTCGTCACTTCCTCCAATTCTTCCTGGGGTGGTCCTTCGGGGAACCTCCAATCCGGCATCAATGCCAACGGCGCAGGCGTCAACGTTAAATTCTTGACTCAGTGTGCATCCCAGCTCCAGCCACTCCCAACGACCACTTCATCGGGAACACCCGCCAGCACCACCTCCACTCCGGCCACTTCCAGCACCACCACTCAATCGTTCGAAGCATACAGTGTTTCTTTGGCCCATAAGCTTGCCGCACCCCTCTCCATCGTCCTCCTCCTTCCTGCCATCCTCCTCGTCCGATTAGCACTTCCGCCAGCGAAGATCACGGGCACACCTCACCGTAAATCCGCCGTTCTCTACCTTGCGTTTCTCTTTGCCATATTGGCATACGGCTTGGGGGTCGCAGGCCTTGTGACTTCCTTCACGACTACCCGGTCTGCGATGGCCGTCACCAAACGCAGTGCCCCGAGTCCCCATTTGCGGACGGGGCACGCCATAGCGGGACTAGTACTCGTCGTTGCACTATACGCGGTCATCCCTTTCTTATATCTCTTGTCATTCTTTCGATCAAAACGATACCCCGCTGAAAAGGAAGTTGTCGATCGTTCCGAGGTCGCTGCATCTCGCGCCAACTCCGTGGATACCGCAGAAAAGTTGGCATCTACATCTGCTCCACAGCAGACTCAGTACCCGCCTTCACCTCCTGCCTCACCACGAGCGCGTTTGCATTCATGGGGTGGCTCCAGCTTTTGGCTTAGCCGCCGGAGCCGAGAAGGCAGGGCCTCAATCGACAGTGAATCAATGCATTCCGCAGGACCTCAACGAGCCTTCGAGGTAGTCAACCGCCCTGCACGCCTTCGTAGGGCCAGCATTAATGGCCTCGCATATCCAAATATCGAGATTTATCAGCGTGTACCAGTGGCGCCTCGTAGTTTAGGAGACATCGATTGGCTAGATCGGCGGCGCAGTCTCAATGCAGTGGTATGCATGATCTTCATGTCGCTTGAGGGCCTGACGATGCTGACTTCATAATGTTTCCCCTTTTGCCATCAAATGAACAGAACGAGCTCGATTACGTTGTCAATCACGGCAGAACACAGGGGAATTCGAACGGCTCGACACCTAATACGACCGACATGCTTAGCACTCGCGCATTAATGCCAGTGCCTGCGTTTCCCCGTATGGCGTACGAGCTCCCACCCCCTTTCGAGCTCTTGCTTCGCATTTTCTTTCACATCCTTGTTCTTGCACTTTGCATCCTATCTCTCGTTGCTCTCTGGTACCGTGCCCCCATGTCTCTGTTTGCTGTTTTCCTTCTCTGGACTGTCATCTTTTACATATCACTCTTTACCCTCGCTTGGCACGGACGTCCAGGCAAATCTCTCTTGTCTACTTTGATCGCGCGCGTTCGCGGCCCACTCCCTCAGCCCGTCCACTCCCCTGGCACACCAACCTCCCGCCCGCTCTCCATGACAGGCACTGATCAGTTCCCCTTCCCAACCGACTCTCGCGGGCCGTACCTGCACCAACCCCTCTTCCGTGCCGCCGGTCATGACGACGTCTCCACGAGCCTGGGCCCACGTTCCGTCGACACGGATGACGACGACGACGATATGGACGAGGACACCAGACAACGACGGATAGAGGAGGAAATGGGAAGGCGAGAGGTCTCGATTGTCACAGTGCCGAAACGCAGATTGTGGATTACGAACCCATCATGATCTTCGCATTCCTTCTCATACTCTCCTTCTTTTTCTCATACATGCTCAATACTGACTACATCACGATGAGAACGAGATCGAAAGTTTTTACGTTTCCTCTACTTTTTATTAATGTTTTGCTGCCGAGTCGTGTCTCGTCGTTTGCAAGCTCATCCGCCACACGCTCCCCGAGCTCACATCCCCCCCTCCCATCCGCGCATCGTATCATAGTCCCCGCAACAATTTGGTAATCGCCTTCATTCATGGATTCATGTCGCATTGTTTCACGGTATATTTTCGAGTAGATCTACCCGGACATTCCATCTCGAGTTGTACCGATGTATTTGTGTATGCCGAGGACATTAAAGGAGTGACTTATTTCTATGTTTCTCATCTAGAGAGGGAGAGGGGGGGTTGGAAAAGAGATAGTCCGGGAGTCGTGTTATTAGTGTGGTGTGAGTGATGTGGAACGAAAGGGAATAAATGGAAAGGAGTGTAGGTTATAAATAAGCTAAACCAAAACGAGTCCAAATTCTCGCAGCTTACACAAAAAGTGACCCACACGGCGTATCACAATTGAACCTTATCGTTCGCCTTCGACAGCGACGTCGTGTCGCCATCTGTCCACGCGCCCATACTTGGCAACGTCTTGCACCGGAGGGGGAGAAGGCGGCATAGGCATACCCATCATGGGGTGCATACCCGGCACCACGCCCATTCCCATACCCATGTTCACGGGAGGCCCAAAAAACCCCGAGCCCATCATCGCAGGACTGCCAAAATAGAAATTGTTTTGCATCTGTGCCTGCATTAGCATCTGTTGTTGTTGTTGTTGTTGCTGTTGTTGTTGCAACTGCGCGAGCATCTGATGCTGCGTCTTGCGCTGCTGTTCGGGATGCAACGCGAGCGGCTTGTCGTCCTCTTCGTCCCCACCTTCCCCACTCATTAATGGAAGAGACGCGTGAGAAGCCATGGCAGGAAGACGGGATGCGCGAAGACCAAGCGGCTGCTCGTCGTCGTCGTCGTCTTCATCGTCATCGTTCGGTCGTTCCCCAGAGTGATTGCCAAAGCTGAAATTGGGTAGAGATAGCTTCGACTGGTTGAGCGAGATCTTCGTTTCATTGAGCACCGCCGCGAGAGGTATATCCTCGTCTTCCTCATCCTCCAAGAGCCTCGATGGTGGAAGCTGCGTCGCCCGTTTGGCGATCCGCTCGGCGGCTGCGGTCAAGGGAAGATCCTCCTCGCTACTATCTTCGTCTTGGCCTTCGTTCCGGAGTGGTTCCGTTAAGACAGCAGGAGATCTAACGTAGCGAGGTCCAGTCCCGGTCGTGCGTCTCGGTCCTTGATCCTCATCAGACGATTCCGCCACCCAGTCATCGGCCGCTCTCTCGGTAAGGCGGCCCAGAGACTGCCCCAAAGGAACGTCGTCTTCGCTTTCACTTTCGCTTGGCATACCATCGTCCGCTGCTGGTGCACGCGCAAGGATCGGCTTCTGGATGGCTGGAAGCACAGGAGGTTCCGATAGCACGCCAAGACCCGGAATGTTCTGGGGATCCTCGTCCAGTTGTGGCGGGGATGACTCTGTTTCTTGCAATTTCGACTTGCCCTTCTTTTTCTTCCGCTGACGCCGCTCAGAGTCCCCTTGCTCGCGTTTCCTAAGCTCCTCGAGCTCAGCGCGTTCTTGAGCCTCGATCTCCTTGAGCTTCTGCAACTCACGTTCCCAGAGGGTGTCGACGCCAAAGACGGAGCGGCTCTGCGAAAGATTCCCCGTAGAAGCTGAAGCTCCAAGGATGCCACCTTTTGAATCAAGCAGTGGTCTGGCAGTGGAGTTTCGATTCGTGTATGCTGATGCTCGGGGATTGGAATTCGGTGTGGGACCTAGCGAATCTGCGTCAATCAGGGTGATCGGACGTCTCATTTGTCCCCGGACCATCATAGAAGGTCGATTGTCACCCTGGAACGTACTGAAATGTAAAAAGAAGGGGGATGGTTAGTCTCGTAACACCGCACCAACGAAGTGGAACGTACCGAGCCTTCGATTTCATTTCTAGCTTTCGGTGTTCAAGATTGTCGATCAAGCTCCGACCATACAGTTTACCAGCAGGTCGCCTAGCCTCCGAATCCATAGGCGGCTCAGGAGGCAAGGGGATAGTGGAAGGTGCTGGCGAAACTTCCTCTTCCGGATCAAACTGAGCTTGTTCTCCATCTCTGAGAGCGCGGGGGAAATGCCGATCGATATCCGAGTAGGCAATATCCCTCTGCCCGCCGACGACCAGTGTGTTTCGGAAAGCAAGTTGTGATACCGAAAGACTGGCGCGAGGGTTCGGGGTGAAAGAGTTAGAAGCAGCAGCAGGTGCAATCAGGCGGGAAGATCGGATACCCAGGGGAAGAGGAGTACCATCAGTAGATATTTGGAACCCGCTATTCGGTCTCGTCGCAGATGGAGGTGGTTCAGCAGGAACAGTGCTCTGCAAGGGACTTGGCATGACAAGAACTTTGGGCCGGAGTAGTTCCAACGTAGAGAGCGGTCTATCACGTCGTGACTCGGCGTCCCCATCGTTTTCAACCAACATACGTGTGCCCATCGAGTTGACGGACATGGTTCGACCGTGCGTCTTGGGGTCAAAGCGAGAGGAACGTGAGGGAGAAGGAGGACGGACAGAGAAGACATTGTCATCTGATCCAATCGATCCATTGGACATGGTCCGACCTCGAATCGCCTTTGGGTCAAAACGAGAGGCACGATCTGGAGAGGGAGGTTGAACAGCGAAAGGGTTGGCATTCTCGTCGTTGGGGGCATCACTCAGCAAAGCCCTTGAACCCAGGCTTGCACCGGATGGCGAGCGTGCATGAGCTGTCTGCAAATCTATGCGTGATGAACGAGACCCTGGTCTCAAAATTTCCTCTGGACCAGGAGATGACCGCCCTGAAACCGAAATCGAAGGGAAGGGGACAGAATGAAGAGGCAGTTGAACAGGGAGGGTCTCGATCAATGCATGAGTAGAAGCACGACGGCGCTGAAGTGGTGGGAGTGGGGACCGGTCGAGGTCTGCCATGGATCGAACGCGCCCATGGCTGTCGGCATCCAGAAACGCACCGCCTGCGCCGAACTCGTTCAAGGCCCCAAGGCTCATAGAGCGCGCATTTCTGCTGTGCGGGGTGTCTCCGGCGACGCTGTGCGCTGTGCGCATCGGATTGTGGGCGTGTGGGTTGGGGAATATCTCTGACTTGGCCCTGCCCTTGGCCTTGTTTTTTGCCTTGTCCATGAAGGCATCGAGGCCCCAAGAGGTGAGATCAACTTCGACACGATCCTCGTCAACCGAGTCGTCCTCATCGTCTCCGAAAGGGTTGCGGAGGGCGTCTATTGAGCCTCTTGACTTTCTGTTCGGTGGGTCGCTCCCGACCTCGCTTGGGACATGGACGCCAAGGTAGTCAGGGCCCCTGCGGGACTTGCCTAAGGGATGATGGCGACGGAGGTGGGCAAAGATGGCGCTCTCGTGTGCGGAGCGGTTGGGTGCATCGGGGTCTTCTGGATCATTGTCGTATTCTGCGGCAGGGCGACGATTCAACGGCAGCGCGAACACGACAGAACTGAGAACTGACCGAGTAGAGCTGCTGCGAGCTGGAGACGGGAGAACGCAGCGGGCTTTGGAGGCATTGCAAGCCCTTCTCCTTCTGAGCTGAGTTGGTTTTGAGTTCAGTTCAAGGTGTGAATTCATTCAACATCGCTCGTTTCAAGTCTATCTACTAGCTAGTAGTAGCATCACAGCTCGTCGTGTGAGACAACTACATTCCCCTCCTCATCAATCTCCTCAATATCTATCTGGAGTTCCTCATTGTTGACGAATGCGTCCCATGTCTTGGCGTCTTCTTCGTACTTCAGAACCTCCTCAAGAATTGATGAATCAACAGGAGGCGCCGGCTTGACTGTACTGTCTGTCGGCGCAGTCTCCGACACACCCAACGACCGCCTCAAGACACGATCCACCCGTGTAAGGAACCTGGTGTGCCATTTTGTCAGTAAGCGGCAATTGTGCCATCGTTCGATTGGACCTACAGGTTGGAGTCCGCTACATCAAAGCCAGAGCGGACCAGTGCTCCGTCGATGAGAATAGCAGCAACCTCCTCCAGTTCGGCCGCAAGGTCCTCATCCTTCGCATCACCATCTGCCTCTAGCTGTTGGACCATGTGGAGCAACCCCTCAATCAGAGGCGAGCGAGGGTTAATCTCGAGCACTTTCTGCTTTTTCATCATCTCTTGCATCACATCGTCCTTGGCGCCTCTGTTTGTGGCGCTCATCAGCTTCTGAACATTGGCCGTGAAGCCAAAGCTATCTGCCACAATCGCGCATGGGCTCGTCACAAGCCTATCAGAGATAAGGACTAAGTGTTTCCGTCAGTCTGGTTAGATCCGCCAGTGCGAGATAGAAAAATCCTTGCCGTCTCTCGCATTCTCGCCGGCCTGGACCTTCAACCACTTCAACAAAGGCTTGAACTTCTCCGTCAGATTTTCCATGTTTTCCGTCTCCTCCTCGGAATCTGTAGGGAATCTTACTACTATTGAACTCTTCATCAGGATGATGCTTACCATCTCCAAACTTGAGACCAGCCTTGGCGACGTCTTGGAATCGAATGCCCCTACGAATAGTCAGAGTCTAGTCCACACCGATGGACAACACGACCCACTTCCAGCTTTGCAGACTTTGTGTCAAGATCTCGTCCAAAGGCTCGTTCAACAGTAAGACTTCGTAGCCTCTGGCATCCAATTTCTCCACGAAAACACTGCCCGAAAGGTGCTCTATGGATTTACCCATGTCTGCCAGGTAGAATATCTGGTTTTGGCCTTGCTTCTTATTTTTGACATACTTCGGAGACATGTGTCAGTCAGTCGTGCGGTTCTCGTCTTCCTCCGGAACTCACTCACATCGTCGAAGGTAGTATCACTTCTTTGATTGGTGGTATAACGTGTCAAGGCCGAAATTTTCTCCTTGTTCTTGCTGTCGTCCGTTGCGCCTAGCTTGAGAACGGTGTTGTAGACTTTGACAACCTCTTGGTATTTCTCCGGGTCTTCTTCGGCAATCTTTCCAAAGAGCTGAAGGAGGCGACGAATTATGATGTTCTTGAGTTTTTTGAGGAATGAACTGGATTGCAACATCTCGCGGGATACATTTAGAGAAAGATCCTCAGCTGCACGCGCATCGACGCATTTAGTCACACTGCCGCAAGATAGCAATAGGCTCGTACCATCTACAATGACCCTAACCCAGCTAGCCCACTTGGGCATGGAATATTCACCAAGATCGGAAGTAATAAATACGTGTTTCACGAATAGTTTGACATCGTTGGACGTTGCTTCGAGCGGTTTGTTGAAGAAATCACCAGGTCTAGAACGTGTTAGTTGTTAAGTTTGCATTCTCGGGCCCTCGACTCACAAGTGAGAGGGAACATAAATGAGTGCGCGGAAGGCGACACCGTCCCCCGAATCTCCAGAGAAGTGAGTCCATGCCAGAGGCTTTTGAAAGTCCTTGAACGTGGCTTGATACAGTAGTTCATACTCTTCTTCCGTAACATCTTTGGGATCCCTGATTCCCGTGAACTTGGTCTCGAGTTCCATTCAATCAGACAGGAAGGGACGTACCGCATCCAAAGAGGAGGTTGAGAGTTCATGTGCTCCCATAGCCCGACCATGACCGTCTCCGTCTTGGGTTCAATGGGCTCGGACGATATCTCCTCCTCAACCAAGGCTTCCTCTACATCATCGCTTTCCTCAGGGTCCGTCTCCGGCGTCACCTCTTCTTCCTCCCCTGATATGGGAACTTCCTGCTCAACTTCGTTCCAAAGATAGATGGGAAAAGAGGTAGAGAAGGCCGAGTGTTGGTTACTTCCGCGAGTTTCAGTTTGGTGATGTGCATCGCATTTGCAAGGAGAGGTACATACATGAGTTTCATCAGGTTGGAAGGGATCAAATAATGTTTCGCGTCAGACTTGAGTTCCAGAGTAATTTCTGTGCCATGTCCGAGGGTATTTCCACGGGGATCAGGGTACACTTCAAAAGTGCCATCGTCGGCAGAGGAACTAAAGATGCTCTGCGTGGGGTTCGGGTGCTTGGAGGATTTCGGAGGAATAGAAGCAACGGTGACTTTATCCGCGACAAGGAAGCTAGGAGTGATCAAAATTTGAGTTTTAGATGATGCGCTGAAACGTGCAGCAATATGTACCTGCTGTAGAATCCAACACCAAAGGAACCGATCAAATTACCAGAGTTAGTAGTGTCCATGCTGTCCGCTTTGGCGAGGAACTCAGAAGTTCCCGACTTCGCAAGCGTTCCCTGTGTACAGCATGAGTCTATTGGCAGCTAGCACCAACCTATGAATGTACCAAGTTAATTGACAATTCCTCCGCACTCATTCCAATACCGGTATCTAGGTCCATTAGTTTCGCCCAGAGGACAGCTAGAAGACGCGTACCTGTGATAATAATGCAATCACCAGCACCATCTTCATTCTTCACAGCCTTGATGGTCACGTTCAAGGGAGAAACACCGTCATATATCTCTTTCTCCGTGAGAGCGGTCAGGCGGAATTTCTCGAGAGCGTCATTTGCATTGGAAATCAGCTCTCGGAGGAAGACATCTCTGAGATTGCAACATGAGACGCGATCGACGAGGAAAGAGATAGGTCACTTTACCTGTTCGAGTAAAGACTGCAAAGCGTGTGAGAGCCCATCACGAGACTAGAGAGAGGGATATTCACCTGTTGACAACTATCTTGCGAAGACGCGCTACATCGCTCTGTGCATGGATTAATATTGGGTACCAAAAGGCTGCGAGATGCACACCTGGTATTCTTGCTTGACTCTTGGAATATCCCCAGGATCGCCATCCTGAGCTAGTGTATGAGAAGCGAGAATGGAGCACGCGAGAAACAACGAGCGGAGGAGACGCATCGTTGAGATACGGAAACGCTGAGACCGACGGGAAACTGCAACACTTGACCTTGCGGAACTTTATAGACTTTTGCCAAGCACAGACTTTCCTCGCATCACTGACGTGTCACATATCATGTGACTGATTTCTGAATCCCTCATCACGTGCTGAACGCAAGTGAGATCATAACTTGGTTCACCGTGCTATCAACTACGCAACCATCATATTAAGGCAGAGGCTATGAGTAGGCGAGTACAGAGACGAGACGTATGATAGACTCGGTCACGCTCGTGGTACAGCGTGAACAGCGACGGCGCTGATGAGTAAGCTGGTAGGCTGATGAATAAGCGGTGGCGTGGTCGATATGAGCCTGTTGTCAGGGCAGGCGATGATTCGGGTCAGGAATGGAATAATATTACAACTCCGACATCGAGGTATATATAATCTAATTATAATTTCACCTCGGTGTATCCCGGTGCCTCGTTAGGCATGTCGGCTTGGTCACGTGCGTGGTCAATGCGCTCAACACTCCCCTTCAAGCCGAGCATATGCCCAACTCGGCGACGTGCTGAGTGTGTTTCGGCTTGGCCAGCGCCTTAGTAAAGATGTCCGCCGTCATTTTGGCGGTCGGGCAGTAGCGCAGGTCAATCACACCGCGTTCAATTTTCTCTCGGATGAAGTGGCAGCGCAGGTCGAAATATTTAGAGCGCTGGTGATATTGGCGATCAGTCGCGATTGCGATCGCTGATTGATTATCGCCATAAACGACTGATGCGTTCGACTGTGGGAATCCTAACTCTCGGAATAAATTTCGAAGCCAGATAGCTTCTTTTGTGGCGTGCGTCAACGCAATATATTCGGCCTCTGTAGTGGATAACGCGACCGTGGCTTGCTTTTTGGAGCTCCACGTGATCGCGCCGTTGGCCATTAGAAACGCATATCCCGAGATGGATTTCCGGTCGGCGTCGTTCGCAAAGTCTGCATCCGAGAAAGAATAAAATTCAGACGGCGCGTCTGGGTTCTCGCGGGTGGAATATATAATTCCTTTGTCTTTTGTACCCGCAAGATATCGTAGCACGCGTTTAGCGGCTGTCCAGTGCGTCATGTCCGGATTCGCGGTAAATGCCGAAAGATGAGTGAGCCAACAAGCGAGGCGTAAGACGCGCTCTCGCCAGGTGCGTTTTCAGAAGACGGCTCGAGTCTCGTGTGAGGATCGAGCGGCATCGCAACAGTGTTTGCGTTTTCCATATGCCACTTACGCAAAATCGAGTCGATGTACTGTGTTTGGGCAATTTTGATCGTCCCTTGAGGACGGTTACGTTCGATTTCGATTCCGACAATTTTAGACGGGTCGCCCATATCGGTGATATCGAACAAAGTTTTGAGTTCGGCTTTGAGCGCGATCATGAGATCGCTCGTATTCGCGAAGAGGAGTAGGTCATCTACCCAAACGGTGATGATCTCTATATTTTCTCCAATGCGCCGAACGTAGACACATGGGTCAGAATGTAAACGAGTGAATCCATTTTTCTGGAGTCGCTCATTGAGCGTCTCGTTCCATTCTCGGCCTGATTGTTTCAAGCCGTATAAGGTTTTAATTAAACGGCATAGACGACGTGTGGCGTCATCGTATCCTTCCGGTTGGGTCATGTATACTTCCTCTTTTAGCGTGCCGTTAAGGTACGCGCCCTTTACGTCCATCTGCTGGATGTCCCAGTCGTTTTTGATCGCGAGCGCGATAATTGCTCGGATCGTCTCGAGTCGAACGACGGGCGAGAAAGTCTCATTGTAATCCATACCTGGTTGTTGTGTGAATCCCCTCGCGACCAGGCGTGCTTTGTATTTTAGTAGCTCGCCATTCTTTCCGAGCTTTTTAACGAATACCCATTTATTCGTTATGGGTTTGCGCCCTTTTGGTGGGTCGACTAATTCCCACGTGCCCATCTCGCGGAGCTGATTTAGCTCGGTGTCGATGGCCTTTTCCCATTCAGGCCAATCTGGGGATTCTTTCGCCTCTTTGAGCGATTTTGGGTCTCCGCGAGTGACGTTAGTTTCGGTGAACGCAATATACACGGCTTCTGCCGGCGACACGTGCTCTGCTTCGTGGTCGCTCAGCTGGACGATGTCCGGTGCGATCCCTTCGAGCTCAGCGAGGGGGTCATTTAGTTTATTATAGTCGTGTGTCACCTTAGGCCGAGTCGATCTCCTCAGTGGGATTTCGTTCTCGTTTTCCGTTCGTTTTTGAGAGCGGCCGCTTGCATCCTCGGTGGCTGTGTGCGGCGCGGGAATTTCCGCAGGCTGCTCGCCGTCCCACTCCCCTTCGCGCTGCACAGCGGGCGCGGGGAAAGTGTTGTCGGTCGTGGTAGGAAAACGAAAGCTGTGTGAGACTTTTACGATGCGTAAACGTGAGTCATAATATTTGACTGCTTTTGGTCCATCGAGGAAGCCGACAAAGGTATGTTTTTGGCTGCGGGGATCGAGCTTCCCTTGGTCGTGCGGCTCAGTTAAGATCCAGACATCGGAGCCAAACTCCTTTAAGTGAGAGATGTCCGGCCGGCGGCTCGTCCACAGCTCCTCAGGTGTCGTCTCCTCGAGCGCACGCGTGTAGGATCTATTCCGTACATATGCCGCGTGTGCAATCGCATCGGGCCATAATGATTTTGGGAGATCACGTGCGAATATCATAGCACGCGTCAATTCTACCAGAGTGCGATTAAATCGCTCCGCGACGCCGTTTTGAGCAGGTGAGTACGGCGCCGTAAATTCGGCTTCAATGCCACGCTCATTAAGCCAGCGCTGCAGATTCTGGTTAGTGTATTCGGTCCCATTATCGGCCCGCAGGCGTTTCGGCCGAACGCCTGAACGCGTCTCCACATGGGTAAGGTACTCCTGCACTTTTGCAGTCGCTTCCTCTTTTGTTTTCATAAATTTTACTGTACAGTGTCTAGTACAGTCATCTATGAAAGTAATATAGTACCTTGCTCCTTTCAGTCCGACGTTTCGCGAGGGTCCCCAGACATCCGTGTGCGTTAATTCACCCGGCTGTGCTGCTCGTGACGTCGACTGTTTTGGGAACGGGGCACGTGTTTGCTTCGCTTGCGTACAAGCGTCGCAATTGAAGTCGGGCGAACGCTCGTCGACGTCGAAGCCATCGATGAGCTGCTTCCTATGTAAGGTTTTCAGCCCATCGAGACTAACGTGTGCTAATCTCTTATGCCACGTTTCCCAGCTTTCTGTAGTCTGGGCGGCGTTTATTCGAGCAGGAATTATGGTTTGGGCGTTTATGTAATAGATGCCTCGTGCAAAGATGCCATCGGCAATCTTACGCCCGGTCGGATCTAGAAATTGTATCTGACCGTTACCTGTTATAGTCCGCCCCCCCGCTTTATCAAAACGCCCGACGGACAAGATGTTCGTCTTTAGACGGGGAGCGTATAGTACGTCATGTAGAGTAATTACATGGCCTATATTAGTGCGCAATTTTAGGGTACCACGCCCGAGAGCTACGAGCGAGGACGATCCGACGCCGTAGATCTCTTTTTGAGCGTTTACAAAGTTCGTGAGCGCGTCTCGATTATGCGTGATGTGAGTCGTTGCACCTGTATCGGCGATCCACGAGTAAGCCGAGAAATCAGTTACATTCGCATCAGACATTTTTACATCACTGTCGAGAGTAGTAATAAAGGCCATGGCGGACGAGGAACCTTCGGCCGCCGCAACGTGCGCCTGTTCCGTGGCGCCGCCGTCCTTCTTTTGCTTCTGCCCGGGCTGCTTCCAACGTTTGGGATCGTACTTCGCGCCGCCAGGAGCGAAGCACTGGCTCGCGGCGTGTCCCTTCTTGTTACAGTTGGTGCAGGTGAGGGTCGCGCGATTCGGGCACTTTTTGCCGTAGTGCGGTCCGCCACAGAAGTTGCACTCGAGTGCTTTCCCTTTTCCTTTCTGCTTCTCGGGCGCTGCGCCCGTCCTCGACTTCTTTTTGTCGCGCGTCGAATACGCTTGATCTGTTTCGGGTGAGGTCGCGCGTTTGAACCGCATGGTGGTCGGGTTAAGACCTTGCCTGCGGTTGTACTCGTCCGTTAGTAACGCGGTTATTTCTCCCAACGTGAGGTCTTTACCTGCATTGCCACCGGTCGACTGCGTGCCCAGGAAGTTGGACACGAAGACGTCCCATGAATGTGGCAATGAGGTCAGGAGTATATCTTTAAATTCCGCGTCAGTAAAGTGATGTCCGGTCGAGTGACATTTCGCGCGTATGTCTCGCATGTCCCGAATGTGATCCGGTACGACGGATTCATCAGTCGCCTCTCGCTTATAAATCTCTCGCACGTACAACAATTTGGTCTGCTTCCCCTTCACGGCGTGCGTCTCTCGGAGGCTGTCCCATACTTCCGCCGAGCCTACCCCTTCCCCGGCACAGCTCATGTCTGTGTCAGTGATGTTCATCGTGATGAGCATCCGAGCCTTGCTGTCGTTTACCTTCCACACGGCGAGGGCGGCGGGATCGGTTGGCTTAGGTACATGCTCGATGACGTGATCGAGTAGGCCGTGTACGGCGAACATGTCGCGCAGACGGCCTTGCCAAACGTCCCCATCAGGAAAATTTTAAGAAAATGACAACTTAATAAATAGCTTTATACACCAAATAAAGTGCTATAAAACATATCACAATGATACATGAATTGGTAAGACTATATATCCCTTGGGAGTGTTTCCAATGTTGATCAAAATGTATCAATATTAGTAGACTGGTGACCTGACCTCTCTGAGACAATGCTTATCATGTGTATCGGTAGTAATTTAATAACCTGATCTCTCTATGAGACATTGCTTACCATGTGTATCGGTAGTAATTTAATGACCTGATCTCTCTATGAGACATTGCTTACCATGTGTATCGGTAGTAATTTAATGACCTGATCTCTCTATGAGACATTGCTTACCATGTGTATCGGTAGTAATTTAATGACCTGGCTCCTCTATCAGATAGTGCTTACTATTTATATATGATGTATTTTAATGACCTGATCTCTCTATGAGACATTGCTTACCATGTGTATCGGTAGTAATTTAATGACCTGACTCCTCTATCAGATAGTGCTTACCATGTGTATCAGTAGTAATTTAATGACCTGACCTCTCTATGAGACATTGCTTACCATGTGTATCGGTAGTAATTTAATGACCTGGCTCCTCTATCAGATAGTGCTTAACTATTTATATATGATGTATTTTAATGACCTGATCTCTCTATGAGACATTGCTTACCATGTGTATCGGTAGTAATTTAATGACCTGACTCCTCTATCAGATAGTGCTTACCATGTGTATCAGTAGTAATTTAATGACCTGATCTCTCTATGAGACATTGCTTACCATGTGTATCGGTAGTAATTTAATGACCTGATCTCTCTATGAGACATTGCTTACCATGTGTATCAATAGTAATTTAATGACCTGACCTCTCTAGAAGACAATGCTTACCATGTATATCTGTAGTAAATCAATGACCTGATTGCTTATCATCTGGTAGATAGGTGACTTGATGCTTACCATGTATATCCATAATAGATCAATGTCATGATCCCTCTATGAGACAATGCTTATCAGCTCTGCTACTTATATTTACGCTTGCCATACAATCCCATCACGGATGCATGGTTGCACCAATTGCCCCATTATTTCATTCACATTAATTATTATTGATGGTAGTAGCAGCATCCGAGTGGTCATTATTCATATCAACAAAACACAACATGATGCAACAGTTTTAATTAGTCAGCAGCGGACGCGGCGGCTTTGATCGCTGCTCGTTTCCGCCGGATTGTCGCCAACGCGCTGTTCTCTGACGGCAAGGATGTGCTTTCAGTACTAGTTGGAAAGATTTGCCTATCATCATATTATTAGCACAATCACACTGTTACCATTCCGTACCTACCTATTCCACCAATTCAAAAGCTGTTTGACCTCGTCGGTCTCATCTGGGTCATCAAGTAAGTCAAGGATGGTGTTATAAAAACGTTCGGAATCTGTTGAAAGATCAGTACGCGAAAATACTTGAGCCGACATCAGCGCAAAACGGGCCTAAAACAATCAAAAATCAGCTATTGGACTTGAAAATTTACGAAAAGAAATAATAATCTTACCTGCGTGGCAACGTACGCAATCGAAGCTTTCGTGACACTGAGCATTCCATGAATGCGCGCGTTGCAAGAACGCGTAGCTCTCGGCTCGTCAACATCCACTGAGCTGGGAGAGGTGAATATATGTTTGTAGGCCTGCAGTCCGTGACGAACGATCAGTGCTAGTTAAGTGTACCGCCGACAGAAAGACTTACCGAGACAAGAATACCACCACGTAGCAAACCGTTCCAAGGATCTTCCGCATCGTACGCGTAATTAGCATATAAGAATACAGGCCACTGGTCTCCGGCGACTCGAAGCTGACCACTGCGTAATTTTTCCTTTATTCTGTGATAGCTCGTTATTAAGTACGGGTAGATAATGTTAGCAATGTTGAATACGTACTCTGCATTAGACCAATCGAATCCAGCGGGACACAGAAGCGCGCCAGTGCGCTCGTGATGAAACCCTCGACCCGCTTTGGCATTGCGCGGGATATGGGGATTAAGTGTCTGACCTTTGGGCGTGATCCAGTCAACGATCGCGCCCTTCATTCCCTTTGTGTCGTCCGCTCTGGCTCCGTTTGCACCCTTCTGAATCTATCAAAATATTACGGTTAGTATAGATCGGTCCGCAACAAACCTAACTTACCAGATCCGCTATAACGATCACCTCTTCCTCCGAGGATGATATAATGCGATCTTCAAGCGACGGTGCCAGTTTCAACAACTGAAGGAACACGCCGAACTCCTTCCTCTCACTGTTAAGACACGACATCAGTGGTGGATTACACACTAGAAATTCACTAACCGTTGCTCGAAGGTTTCAAGTTCCCTCTCACCCAATTCGCCCATCATAACAACCCCATTTGTCAGTAGCGTCTGCACGCTGCAGAAAGCGTGAATGGCTCGGCCAAAGTGACGGCCGTGGTGCACAAGCGGATCCTGAACACTCCTGGGGATGGAATGGTTAATTAGGACTTCGAAGTGAGACTCTGTCAAACTCACGGTCGTTTCCGTGGCCCCGTTTGCAGGGCAGACGGCAGCATTCGTTTCGAGCCGGTCCTTGGAAAGTCTGGGGTAGCGGGCGGCGACACAGATGCAGTAGACATGAAGAGGGAAGAACGAAGAACGAAGAACGAAGAACGAAGAGAGAAAGGAAGGAGTCTGAGGACAATTCAGCCCTATCAGCTGCCCTTAAATAGTACCCTCATCGCTTGAGAACACGTGACGAAGGCATCCTACTAGCGGGTGCCAGTGTCACGGGGTGGTTACGCAATGACAAACTTGAGCACCGTGACCTTGTAGCCTACCCGCCAAATGCCGCCCAGGTGCCGACTTCCTCCTTTTTTACTGATCGGCGGCTAGATTCATTGATTGTCTTCATTAGTTTATCAACCAAGCGTCGACAGACAGCATCGACATTGGCCGCCATTGATAAGAAGAAAGGAACGAGCTCGCGGCTGTGCTTCTCTGCAAGGGATGGGCATCAACCAAGCGTCGACAGCAGCTGCGCCTCGAACGAACCCGAATACGCATTGCAAGTGAGCTCATTTCTTCCGGCTCGCCACTCCGAAGTGAATTGTTTTATTTCTTTGTAGCGACGGAGACGCGAAACGGCATCGACATTGGCCGCCATTGATAAGAAGAAAGGAACGAGCTCGCGGCTGTGCTTCTCTGCAAGGGATGGGCATCAACCAAGCGTCGACAGCAGCTGCGCCTCGAACGAACCCGAATACGCGTTGCAAGTGAGCTCATTTCTTCCGGCTCGCCACTCCGAAGTGAATTGTTTTATTTCTTTGTAGCGACGGAGACGCGAAACGGCATCGACATTGGCCGCCATTGACAAGAAGAAAGGAACGAGCTCGCGGCTGTGCTTCTCTGCAAGGGATGGACATCAACCAAGAGTCGACAGAACCCGAATATGCAAAGCGAACTCACTTCTTCCAGCTCGACACTCCGAAGCGAATTATTCTTGGTGCTTGAACTGATCAAGTCCGCGTCAACATTGATTGCCGATACATGGCCAATGATGTACGCACGTGCATTCAGGTTGGCTAGAAGCGTGTTCCAATCGACGGAGCAGAGCGGGAAGTCGAACAACGACGTACGTCAGATCGGACAGGAATGCAAAGGCATGACCAATGTCCGCTGTGAACATGGTGAGCTAGTCATTGTCACCTATGCGATGAGCGGCTCCGAGTCGACCACGTTCATCGGTGTAGGAATCGGCAATGGATTCGACGCTTTCTCAAAAAAGGGGGACGAGAGCACCAGCGTCTATTGAGTAGACAGAGGTAGACTATCTTGTTCATGAACCGGTCTAGTTGGTCCCTGTGGAGAAAACGGCACCGGCAAGTCGAAACTATGAATACTCAATCCGTTAGCGCATCGAACCTAGCACCGTTGTAAGAAACAAATACCCATTCCTGAACGTACTCGCGCGCCGTCTGAACTGGTCGTCGGGGCGCAACAGTCACAGGCCTGCCTGTCGTCTCGTTCGGTTCCCCTCTTGCTCTGCCCGTTGTCTATGTCTCTGTCTTTGCCTTTCTACATCCTCCACTTCATCGTTTTCATCCTCTTCCTCCTCTTCCTCCTGTCGTAACTCGTCTCACGTCATTGAGACCATGCGACCGGGAATCATGCGCGTGACGATGTCCACTGTCCTTCGGCACCCGTAAACAACGATCGATCGTACGTCCATCGCCTCTCGATGTATCTTGTGATGTTCCCGCCATGAATGCCACGTGTATCGCCTTGCCTACTGCCAGGATGGGTCGTCCGTTTGGCCCTGCAATATGATCACCACGACGTGAGAGCGGAATTTCAGTGTTTTATTCGCTAGGCTGAAAGAATATCAGCGCAACAGAGAGTCATATAGCTAACAAGCGGACCTTGACAGGAGTTCAGTGCACGCAGGGACTGGACCGGGACTTCGAGATCATTCTTTTCAACCTTCAAGCACTGGCTTTTTTGCTCTAAGCACACCTGATAAGGACGTGATCTTACACGACCGGTGTTGCTCACATTGTCGCGGACTCACGATAGGTGAGGGAAGGATGCCATAAATTTCTTCGGCGTGATTCCTTTGTCTCCAGCGGTAGCAATGTCGTGGCTGGCCATGGACTTGATGTCGTGCCAGCAGTGCGGGTGATGGTCCTAATTTGCTGCTGCGTCGCGGTGTCCGAGAGTGAAGCGGCTGTGATGACATTCTGTCGTTGCATGCTAGTGCGATTGTGCCCTTTCTGTGAACCGCCGTTTCGCGAGCGTTCGTTCTGTCGAGCCTGAGGTCACCGTTTTCAAGATGCTTAGTCACGGCGTCGAGAATTTCATTACATAACGCAGACTTTCCAATTCGGGTCGGTATCGTAGACCCGAATAGAATAACGCGACCATGACTTGAACATAATGCACTACGCAAACAAATCGATAAAGCTAATTCAAGAGGAAAATGTTGCATCGTCCGTCGGGAAAGAACTTGATGAAGATCATATGATTTGAATTGGTCGTGTTCAAATGGGCTGAGGTGTCGCTCGCTCACAGGAAACGACCAGAGCGTCGAGAAGTTGTGTCCTGTCGCGATTGTCGGTTCGTCACGATATGGCTGGCTGGGGTTGAGGTGAGGCAAAGGGGGCACTGCGTAAGGATCGCCTGCGCCGTACATTTCAGGGACGGACGACGCTGCGATCGAGTTCGCGTATGCGCCGACAGGGCTCGGTGCTCTTGTGAGGTTGAGGTCAGAGTCATTTTCTGGGTCAAAACCGGCTCTGCCAGTAGAATTCGTCGGAAGAGCGTGCACGTCGTTGTTGTGCGCGTTCAGCTCTGGCCATTTGATGGCTTTGTCTGGATGAAACAGTTCAGTCCCATCAGTTCGTATGAAACGGTTTACATAAGCAACGTACTGTCGTCAAAGTCAGAGAACCGTTTCCTAGTGAACTTCCAAACGAAGAACAAAATGATGCCAAGCGCTGCAATTCCACCGGAAACAGAAAGTCCAACGATGGATCCTGTGCTAAGGCCACCACTGCCGGAGCTACTCGGGGTATTTGTCGGGGAAGGAGGGGCGTTTGAGCTTGTCGGCGTCGTTGTAACAAAGGTAGTGATGACTTGTCCACCGGCATCAGTAGTGGTGGTGGGTATTACCACAGAACCTGGAGGTTGTGTGGACGAGTATACGCTTGAGTGACTACTTGTTGAGCTGGTCACTTGTGACGGCGGTGCCGAAGGTCCCGAGGTGCTTGTAGTGGATGTAGAAGTTGATGTTGTCGTTGGCGGGGGTGTGGCCGATGTGGTCTGGGACGTAGATGTGGTGGAGGTAACACTATCCGGAGAACTATTGGATTGTGCTGGCTGGAGCAAGGCGCGTATTTGGATGGCAGCGCGCTCCCCGTTTGGGTCGTGCAACGACGCAAAAATGGGAAGTGCCATAGCAGAAACTACGACGGTAACTGCAAGAATGAACACTTTCCTTTCTTCATCCTGAAGAAGTTCGTTGACAGTGTTGAATGAGTGTGATCGAAAAATCCGCAGCAAAGCTATAGTCGAGTACACCGCCGTGATGGTAGGGGTATTTTTGATAGTCGACAACGAGGTATGCTTGACAGGGTATGACGAACTTGTTGGTTAGCGTTGTGTCCGTAAGTTTTGAGGAAGAGAAAGAAACGGCGAACAACTCCTGTGACACGGTGATGTAGGAAACCCGACCACCACAAAGTCACTCAGTGGCTGTGTTTTTATGGCGTCACGTGTGGATAAAGGTGCCTGTATTACAGATAAGTTCTCAAACATTCCGTGCGTCGCATGCCTGGCAGCAACACGAAATCCAAACGATGTTCTCGACCTATGATACATGTGACAAAATTTGCCAATTAACCCTTTCCGCAGCACTATGGCATCATATCGTCACAGCTGATCCCCGTCCTTAGTCTAGCGACCTTCTTCCTAACAACTTGGCGATTTCACGCCGCTCCCGGAGCCAAACAGGGAATGATTCCTCCCCTTTACCGGTCGATTCCCGCATCTCGATCAAATAGTTGCAAAAAACGATGGGCGTCCCATAGCGGTATCTACAAGAGTTGACGAGCACGTGCTCATGCATGACTTCTATCAGCTACTCACAAGTAGTTCACAGCAATATTCATCAGCTTCTCTTGCTTCGCGCTTCCCTTCTCACACGTTTCCACTGAGTTTGTAACTATCAAATTCAGCAGAAAGTAGCATCGATGAACGAGCTGCTTACTCGTAGATTGCTTTCCTAAGGTTCTGGACATCTTGCATCAGATCGATTGCACGGTCAGTCAGGCGTTTTGCAGTCTTTCCGTGTGAGAGCACGCCAACGAGCTGCAAGATCGTCTTGTATTCCTCTACGAGTGAGCTTAACCATGAGATCGGCTTCCATAGACAAATGAGACAATACCTTGCAGATAAGCTTCTTCCTCGGACGGGGCATCCATTAGATCGTAGTTTACCATGCTCACGTCTTCAGTGATCTTGACACTCTCCTCCCCAACACAATTCATGATAGTTGAAATCAAGCATGCAGTCACCATGCCAGTGGTAGTGCGGCCCCTCCCCATCTGGCAGTTGAAGATGAAATCGCCTGCTTGCGAATGTCCAGATCGAACACGATTGAAAAGTTGAAACAGTGCATCGGGAAGTGGTGCTTGTTCGTCATTCTAGATTCCGATATTAGTTAGTTCGAATACAAGCCACAAGATACCTTACAATTGCCACTCGGTCGTAATCGATCTAGTGTTCAAAGTAGTCAGCTTCGACGTCGGACACGTCGGATAGGACTAAACCTTATAGCCTTCCTTCCCCACAAGATCAAAAACGTCCCGTGGGGTCATGATATCTTCCTCCGAAACTGTTTCCCAAATGGGTATGATCGCGAACACGCCAGGACGCTCCTCTACTTCGTCATGAAGTAGAATATGACCATGACCTTGTCGAAGTTCTCGAAGGACGTCTTTCTTGAAACGTTCCTCCATGGTCCCACCATCGCAGTAGTGACTCCAGTAGCCCTGCACACAAACGTCAACGTCCATCTCAACCTGGAAGAAAGTGTCATACTCGACGTTTTCCAAGGGCTTGTCGACTAGGCGTAGGACATGTGGCCGACCAGCGACGTATACAACCGGTTCCTGTTCAAGTCAGTATGTGATTGGCTCGCCAGGTGGAGAAGCTTTAATGAGACCTCTCTTAACGATGTCCAAAACACCATATTTGTTCCCTGGGGACCGGCATCTACCCGTGCCAGCGCTCTCCGTAACCTAGGCGAAGATCAAGGATTAATCTGACCAATAATTCAGGCGTACCCTTCTACAGTGGGCATTCCGCTGGATTTCTCGGGTAAGCGAGCGTACTGGAAGGAAAGTGTAGGAATGTGAAGTCATACCTTCCACAAACCATCTTCCCGTCATCGACGCATTCCAGCAGTACGTTAGGGTTGGCCGGTGTAGGTCTTCCAGATGAGCTTAACATAAGCGTCAAAGGTATACGACGGACGTTGGGTGATCCATCAATCCGCCTGCATAGATAAAAGCTGTTGAGTGTCGCGAACATTATCATGATAACAACGCACTCTGGGAGAGTCATTTTTTGCAGGTTCGAGAAGAAATCACTCTTCAAAATCGTGGAAGCCGAAAGGATGCTGCCGGATCGATTGATCACAATATGTTTGACTTCGTCAGGATGGGCAACACTATCTATCCGCTCCAGCGGAGTCAATCCTTTCTGTCCGCCATCAAGGAGGTCTTTTAAATGTCTTGATGACTGTCGGCAATCCATCAGTGAATGATATCTTAGATGACTGAACAACAACCATACCTGGCCTGTTCTCGACGAACTTTTCGAAAGTCTCAACGGATTGCAAGGTATCGGGTTCCGTCGACTGCAGATAAGCTTGGAAGATGACAAGCTCAAAGTATCGCTGAAGGTTGTGAAGTGCTGAGGAACGGTCAGTCGATGCCGTGCTAGGGACCTTTGCAGCAAACCTTTTGACGTGTAAACGCGCTTCTGCTTCTCGTCAGTCGCTTGTTTTGTTCCGCTTTCAGACGCTCTTCTTCTATAGAATCACGGAGATTTAGGACTATCCCACACCTGTCCACAGCCTCGTCGACAGTATGTTTCACCGCTGGCCCTTGGCGAACGATACGGAGGAAATCTCAAAAGGGACCTTAGATGCATACGAGAATAAGAAGACACATCGCGTACTGTTTACGACTTGGTAGGACTGTCGCCAATTCAGGGGCTCCTCTTCTGCATATGAACGGGATGTCGAAAGGGAACGTGATCGGACAAGCACATCAGATGGTCGGGCCAGCGATCCACCATCTTTCAACCGTTGCTGGATGAGTAGGATCAGGACCTGAGTTGGGTTAATTGCGTTCACGTAGTCCAAGGCTAAGTCTTACTGAAGTTAGCGTGCTCCTTCCTCGCCCCAGTTGGCAGTTCACGACGATTGGACTGTT
>JBBPPA010000369.1:0-23801 GCA_038091735.1 Leccinum pellstonianum | reverse complement strand
ACAACGGATACGGCTCAACATCGATCCCAACAGCCTTATTCCGAAACTCCCAAGTCCCAGCAGCTTGCGACCCTTCCCAAACTATCGTTGCCTCACGTTCACGCACACAGGCGCAAGGGTTCGATGTATTTCCACAAGTCCTGATGGTGCTTGGGTAATCAGCGGCGACGACAGCGGGAAAGTTAGCCTGTGGGAGGTGAATGTCGGGCGAGAGGTTAGGAAGTGGCACTTGGATGGCAAGATTGGAGCGGTGGAGTGGTGTCCACGGACGGACACCAGCTACTTTGTCGTTGGCGCGTACGTCACAATCCTAGATCAGTCGCGATTGATAAATTCACGCCGGGTTTTTAGGGAGGATAAGCTGCATTTCATCGTCCCCCCCAATTTACCTTCCGTCATACTGCACCCCACCCAGACTACCCTTACTCCAGCAACGCTCCCTCCAGCTGCACCTTCACCTGTGAAGTGGTCGTCTTCTCCGGGGCAAGAAGATGGGATCGTGCTGACTATCTCGTTACCTGCTGCATCTGGCCTGGTGAAACAAATCACATGGCATCGAAAAGGCGATTACCTCGCCACAGTTTGTACGTTCAACGTGTGGTACCCGATGTGACATTGACAAATATTTTTTTCCGTTTGCGATTAGCAAGCACGGAGAACCAGGGTAATGCATGGATTCATCAGATGTCTCGTAGACATTCCCAGGCCCCGTTCAAGAAGATCAAAGGCACCGTGCAGCTAGTGTTGTTCCATCCCATTAAACCACACTTTTTCGTCGCGGTAAGCAAAAGCGCAAAAAAAAATCGAAAGCATTTTACTTCACTTACCATTCACCTAGACTCAACGCTATGTTCGATTGTATAACCTTGCGGAGCAGAAGTTAATCAAGACGCTAATGCCGGGGATAAAGTGGATCTCCTCGATGGACATTCACCCTTCAGGGGACCATGTCATCGTAGGCGGTTACGACAAGAAACTATGTTGGTTCGATCTAGAACTTAATGATAAGCCGTATAAAATATTGCGGTAGTCCTTTCCTCGCTACTAATATGTTTACGGAATACTCATTTCGGCCTTCTTGCAGGTACCATACGCGGGCCATCCGATCTTTGCACTTTCATCCGAGTTATCCACTTTTCGCGTCCTCCTCGGACGATGGAACGATCCAAATCTTCCACGCACGGGTTTACAGTGACCTGATGACCGATCCCTTGATCGTGCCCTTGAAAATCCTCCGAGGTCACGATGTGACCGACGGTCTTGGAGTTTTGCAGGTCAAATGGGTGGCCAAGCAGCCCTGGCTCATTAGTGCCGGAGCAGACGGAAACATTCTAGTCTGGTGTAGTTGAATCTCAGCTCTTTGTCTGACTTGCTGACTATAAAAAATTGGCCATTGTTGAGCTTGAATTCGGGACTTTCACCTGTGGCGCGTCGCGTAATAAACGGCGACCCAAGATCATCGAGTTGAGTCGTGATACGGTAAGGTTTGTAGGAGGGCAACCAGGGCCTAGACTGCCACGGGATCGAAGATCCGATCAGGGCTTCAATGAATGGGAACCTTGGCTCCTGTGTCTTCCGACATTTACTTCCGTTCAGTCGATCGAGCCCATGCTAGGTATGGCAAATTTGGCAAACTTGAAAAAAAATATTTGCGGTAGGTCAATACTATCATGCCGCCAGTTCGTTACTTGGTTTCTCGGTTTAAAAAGTCTTGCACGTTTTGAGCAGATCCGCCGCTTGACATTCCAAAGATACATTCCTATACATCGACAGAACTCACTAACGAGGATACGTAACAGATCGGTTAACCAATACCGGGGATCTATGTAGGGCTCAAGAAACCAGCTCAGTGCGAGTCCCTGGTTACTTTGAACTGCATAAATGCTGCGCCTTGCTTTGAAAACATCACAACAGGTTTCTCCCCACCCTTTCCATTCAGGTTTTTTTTTGTCTTCCCAACGACATTGTCTCTTTTGAACTATATCCCTACTCCAATTCACTATGGTAAACTGGAAAGATCCACACGCCATGGCCACGGAGGCGCGTGCGTATCCTCGTCACTACCTGATCTTTGTTTCCCCTCTCATCCAATTCGGGTTGCGCAGTCAACTTCAACAGCGTGGTCCATGTATTTTTTGGGCTATATGTTTGGGAGGTCCTATCCACGTTCGACTTTGAGGTATCGCTTTTCAAAGGAAAACGGAAATTTGGTTGGCCGTTGGTACGTTGGGATTTTGGGGAACAGAAATTTACCTGCTGATTTTCCCCCCTTAGAGTGCGCATTTAATTTTGGTCAGACAGTATTGCACCGTTTTCTGATTGACTGTACAAAGTTCCGTTCTTCCTTTGTCGGTATGGAATGGTGTGGGCGCTCATCGGATTGTAAGTTTGAACCTTCATGTAGTCGATCGTGCAGCTGATGCGGTGGTTGTCAGGGTTATTTCGTTGAACGTCTCCTCTGAGGTGACTTGGTTCCTCCAGCCTTTTACATCTCCAGTTGACCATTTGCATATAACAGGTGAACTGTGGTGTGAGTGCAAACATCTGATCGGAAGCAAGGTAACTAACCCCGACCAGGCTTTGTATAATTTTATTTCGGCAAGTGCTTACTCCTACTTGGACTCGATGGCGAAGAACTCATCGCGTTGGATATAGGTTGCCGGAAACACCACCATCGCCAGTGCTTCAACGTCTTTGATGATCAGGACGTACGTCGCCCACGTCGACCGTCCGATATGGACTGCTGATCTTCTTCCCGCAGCATCGCACTCTGGGAATGGGACAAATGGGTAACCCTCACCATCGTCACCCTCTCTCTCGGACAATGGGGTATCCTGATCCGCGGCATGAACATCGTCAAAGCCATCTGGGACCCGTCCTCTAACACATGCATTGTAGATAGTACGAACCATCTTTTGCTGAACCTCAACTACTTCTCCAGTGGGTTTACCCCTCCCTCCTTTTTCTCCATGGCTCAATTTGACCGACTTTTTCTGACAGCCATGGCATTCGATTTTGTTATTCTTATCTTGACAACTATCATCCTTGGACGATATTCTCGACAGAAGTCAGGACTCTCCGGTCTCTTGTTTCGTGACGGGCTGATCTACTTTCTGGTCACGTCAATGTGTAACACCATACCTGCGGTGCGTAGCTTGACGATGCCAGCGAAGACAACGGACTGACGGTTGATCCAGGTACTGAATCTTTTGAATTTGAACGGTGAGCTTCGTCCACTTTGAGAACTCGACACAAACAACTAAAAACTGCCTATAGATGAAATGAACGTGTACGTCGTTGCCTTTTCTTCCTAGCTCCATCCTAACGACATGCGTCCCCAAAAAGCATTGCGACAGTGAGTTTGCTTTTGTTTTTGCTTTCAGGCGCGTAACCCGGAGACACGTCCGTTCTAGGTTCCCGCAGCCACTACCTCGTAAGCTGGACCCGCATGCTGTCCTGGAAAGCGACCCTCATAGTACTTTGATAGAGCGATCGCAGCGTGCCGCGCCGTCATCCGCCTCAAGGAATATGCCGAGCGCCCCAACCACTACTCGATGCCGACGCTCAACATCCTCAGCACCATCGCCAGTCGTTACAGTTCAGTTTCTTCTTTTTCTTTGTTCTTTTTGCGCGCATCGTTGACCCCCGTCGTGCAGGAAAGTCGTCGGCCCCGCAAGCTTGTCGTAGGACGGATGCGTTGTCGTTTAATGAACTTGGGTGCGTTGTGTCGTTCGATTGAGACGACCCACGAAAACATTTTTTTTTTGGGACAGGACTGGCGATTCTGTGCCAGAGCCAAACACGCCCAAGTTGCCGCCGACCTATGTCGAATGGACACGGCAGGAAGGCGATGTCTATTCGGTGGAGTCGGCCATCAAGAAGGCCGCCGAAAGCCAACCCATGCCACCCAAACATGATTCCTACCTGTCGGCCGTTTAGATGGGGTGTACAAGATAGGCCGGAAAGTACAGAATGTCTTTTTTGCCCAAGGGACGGTCTACGGGAGTACATAATACACCGAGCGGGGAAACCGCTCAACATATGCATCATCATCTTGGCACTTTTTATATCATACTACTTTTGCGCGTCAACGCAGTATACTAGTACTTTTGCTTTTTGGTTCCCCTGTTGAATAGGAATTTTTTTGGTCGGATGGTATACGGCGGCTAGAGACTCCGTAACGGGACTCCAGATAGGACGCTATCTCATCTCCTGCGCGACGGCTTCCCTGCTTTCCTTCGTGCTGCCAGACCACCCTGGCGATTCATGCCATGGCGCTTCGGAATGGGGTCCATTCCTTTCGACTTGCGCCATTCCTCTCGTCGTGAGCCGCGTGGACCGTGGGTCGACACAGCCGTTGGTCCCCGGGGTTCATCGAGAACCATCCCATCTAGAATTTCCGAAAATCACGACGTAAACGACGATGCCTACAAAATAAAAGGAGAATATATTTTATTTAACACACCTCTGTCTTTGACCGTAACCGGTACATCACCTATAAGAGAAAAAAAAAAGAGCAAAGAATGCGCATACGTCAACTTGATCGTCCTCATCGATGCAACGCGTGCGTCCGCCGTCCGATCCAATCTATTCCATTCTGATCTCATTCCGTCATTCTCCTGAGCCGATACTCGTGCCCATCTTACTTCCCTCGATATTCTCCCGCGAACCCAAGTAGCGCCAGGTTCGTCGGGACGTCTTTGTGCGTGCAATATATGCGCAGTGTATGGCTCCCCTCGCCGACACCGCACTACGGTATCTCGAAATGGGACAGGCACTCAAAGCCCACGGCGTCGCTCCCGGCACGAACAACGACAAACAGGAATACGATCAAGTCCACTTTGAGGTATGTCGCGCTCTCCACATGCTTTTCTTGCTCACTCCTCCTCCCAGGTATCCTATGACGCGTCCCTGTACGACTTGCACCTCTCCATCCAAGAACAGCTCGCCGCACTCCTCGTGGACCCCTCCCCCGTCGTCAAACGCGCCGTGCTGCACAACATCAGCGCGCTCTGCATTTTTTTGGGTCGGCAAAAGACCAACGACGTCATTCTCAGCCACATGATCACCTATCTGAACGACAGAGACTGGTTGCTCCGACAGGCATTCTTTGAGAGCATCGTCGATGTCGCCGCCTGTGCGGGAGGACGCAGTTTGGAAGAGTACATCTTGCCATTGATGATACAGGCACTCTCCGGCGAGTCTGCCCACCCATATCAGCAAGTCGTGACGTACTGACCGAACCAGATGTCGAGGAGAGCGTCGTCGCGCGAGTCTTGTCCGCCCTCACCAGTCTATGCGAACTCGGACTTTTTCAAAAGATGCGCATATGGGAACTCATGAGTGCGACGCTCTGTTTCTTTTACCACCCTAATGCTTGGATACGACAAGGTACGTTGCGTCGACTCCGGTTTTGTATTGCGTGTTGACGAACACGATCAGGCGCGGCTGCTTTCATCGCCTCGGCGGCGAAGCATCTCCAGTCGAGCGACGTGTGGTGTATCTTATATCCCTCTCTGCGCCACCTATTGCGTTCTGACCTGAGAGAGATCGACGAGCAGAGCCTGCTGACAGCCATGAAACCGCCGGTACGTGCCATGAGTCTAGCGGGTCGACGAACTTGACGTCGTCCTGTAGTTACCCCGTCCCGTCTTCGACGGTGCAATTCAGTGGGCCATGAAAGCGGATCGGACGACGTTTTGGAAAAGCCAACGAAGGCCCGTAATCAAGATCGAGTCGCCGCGAGAAAGCATCGTTTCTATGCGCAAGACGGCAAACACCCCCAAGCAGAACAGAACAGAGGAGTGAGTGTTTTCCTCGGTTTCCATTGGACCGCTTTTCATCCCAAGCAGGGACGACGCGCAATGGTCGAAATTGCATAATCTGGGCATGACTCCAGCTGACGAAGCAAAGATCGTCGCGATGCGCGATTACGTTCTCAAACTTGCCAACAACGCGTCGAGGTGAGTTTTCAGACAGCCCTATTTTTTGGCATCGATGCTCATTCCAACTAGCTTTGCTTCTCGCTTGCGGTTGGAACCCGACTACGACAAGATCGTCCGCACGACGGGGGACGTCGAACTCCACGTTCAACCCCCGCGCTTACCCCTCTAGATCTACCTCTACTTCCTCAGGCTGTTGTCCAACCGTCACATACCACCTCCCAAACGCCTACACCTGCTTCACAACAGCCTCCGGATAATACACCGAAGCTGAGGCCAGTCAAGAAGGAACCGGTGACCAGTCCGTACCCAAATACGCCCGAGAACCCACGACTCCCGCCCCTCATCCTGTTGTCAACCAGCTTCAGACTCAGACCCCCATGAGATTACCTTCCGTACACACCCGCTCGCCCGCTCCACCGAGTGCATCAGATCAACGCTCCGTCGGTACATCAATGACCGTCAGTTCACCTGCACAGCGTGGCTACACCCAATCTCCTCGTCCACCCTCCACACAATCACATGCTCGATCGTCCCCTCTAGCTGCAGGCTCGCAGCTTCCTCCGTCTGACCCTCGTTCAAATCCTGGTGGAGGCATCCTGCCATACCGGCCCAATACAATTTCGCTCAGTTCCCGGGTCGGCGCCTATCGGTAGTACTGCCTCGTTCACAATCTGGATTTGAACGCTGACGTCCTTGACAGCACTACCGTCCGTCTATGACAAGGCTGGACTGATCAAACTCGCAGAGGGGCTCAGTGCCGCAGGCGTCCAGCCCCTCGGGTCGGGAAGCACCGCGATAAAGATCAGAGAGGCCAACATCAAAATAGAGCACGTCACGTCCCTTTTCGCTCCCATCGATTTCCTTTGCTAAAAGAGATGCTCGGCGGCGGCGTCAAGACGCTGCATCCTGCCGTTCACGGAGGTAACAACCGTTCCCCGCACTCCCCCGGCTGAACGATATCTGAGATTACTATACTTTGCAAAGGTATTTTCGATCCCATCCGACGAGAAAGACCTCGCCGAACAAGCCATCTCCAAGATCGCCATCGTCGTCTGCAACCTCTACCCCTTTCACGTCCACCATTTCCAAGCCGTGTTGCACCATCGTAGATGCAGTCGAGGAGATCGACATCGGCGGGGTCACGCTCCGCCGCGCGGCAGCCAAGAACCACGCGCGCGTGTGCGTGCTCTCCGACCCGGCTGACTACGATGCGTTCCTGGACGCGTGGAAGGCGGGCGTGGGCGACGTCGGCCAGGCGCTGCGTGACTGCCTCGCGTTCAAGGCTTTCGAGATGACAGCGAGGCACGACGACGCGATCAGCGCGTACTTTAGGGAGCAGTATGCGTCGTCGCCCGAGAGCCCGCCGGTGCAGAGGCTCGTGTTGCGGTACGGCGCCAATCCGCATCAGAAACCGGCCCAGGCGTTCGTGACGGAGGCCGAGTTACTTTTCAAAAGGTGCGTGCGTGCATGCGTGTCGTGTCATGCGTCGTGTCACGTTTCGTCGATGCTAGTGTTGTGTGGATCGCCGGGATACATCAATCTCCTCGACGTGCTCAACTCGTATGCGTTGGTCAAGGAACTTCAGGAAGCGTTGAACCTCCCAGCGGCTGCTTCGTTTAAGCACGTTTCTCCCGCTGGTGCTGCAGTGGGTATTGAACTGGACGAGGTCGAGAGATAGGTCTACGGAGTCGATGACCTCAAAGAGCCTCTTACGCCGCTCGCTTGTGCATACCCCCGTGCGCGAGGTCAGTCTCACCCCCTGATGCAAAGCAGGTCGGTGTGGGTCTGACTAACGTGACTCAGGTGCGGATCGGAGTATATAGTATACAAGCGGTACCTTCGGACGGTTTGAAACGCACGTTCGTTAGCACGGTACACCGGAACGGAAGCCACGCGGGTGCACACGCTGTGCAGCGCCGGTGCTTAATATAATAGATGGGTATGTGTGACAGAGCTACGCAGCCAGCAGAAATGATCGCACATGTTCCATTCATATAGGAGTGGTTGGACTCAGGCAATTCTGATCTGGTTAAATATACCGTGCGCGCCACATATTGATTCGATCCTGGCCGGCTACTCTCTATTTGTCACCCTTCTTAATGCTCGACGGCTTAACGATCAACTTTTTTCTGGGATTGGTTATCCTAGTGCTGCCGTCCGCCAGTCCGTGGTGCAGGTTTTGAGCAGTCTCCAACAGGTTCCTTTACGCATTCATCCTGGGAGATCCAGTCGTCCACCCAGCAAACGACCAGTGGTGGTTCACGCTTTCAGAAGAACTGGACTACTCGCATACGTGGTCAATCGCATCTGCAACATCGATCGCTTTGGTGGTCGTTGCTTATCTTCTTACTGTTACCGATTCCTTTTCCAGTGTAGTGGACCACATTAATTGCAATGGACATAGAACTGGATCAGTGTGGCTTTGGTTGTTGCTGATCGTCGTTGGTTGGTTCTTTCCCCCAAATGCGATTATGATCGGGTGCAGGAGGCGTGCGACAAGGCGAATCGACAGGTGTTCGCAGCATGTTCCCCTGATTCCGGCCCATGCAGATCCTATCCCTGTCACCACCAACTTGAACTTCAATGGCTTGACCATCAGCCCAGACTGGAACATTTCTGACAGGAACATCGCTTCTCCAGACCAGTCCAGAATTCCTCCCGTTTTCAACTACGCAAGGGTGTTGTCGTGGTCTCGAACTGTCTATACGATCTCGCTATACTACCGCGCAGCTCGGCGAAAGTGGAACCGTCGACGTGGCTTTGATGCCTGGTGATCATCGTTGGAAGTGTGGATCTGAAGTTACGTAAGGTTGGGACACGCTACCCTGATCAACTCAACTTCGACTAGTACTAGGCGATATCATCTTCGTTTTTGGGAAACGTTCGGCCGTCGCAGAACATGGTGGTCGACCGCATCTTGCTGCTACTGCCGTTCGGTTCCGTAGGTCATCTTATAAAACAGGTTGTGTGCGACGACGTTGGCTAGTAAATGAACTAGGTGGACCTTGGACCAGCACCGACTGGTTCTCCATCACGGTGAAGTTCAGCATTGCTCTCCTACAAGCTCCCGGTGTAAGTGTCAAGTGACTAACACACACAGTCACCGACAGTCATCGGTCGTCTCATGCTGATAACGGTGTTTTAGGCTGTCTGCCACCCGGGAAACGGCCTTTTACAGGGTAGTCCCGCAGGCCAAGCGTCGAACATCGTAAACCTCGCGGCGCGAGTTGCGCGCAATCATCGCGTTTATACGATGCTCGATAGCCCGCCAAAAAGAGACTTCCGGACGACGCCTTTCAGATAGTGAGATTCGGACAGCTATTAGAGCTGCTGGAGAACAGGAGTAACAACGTGAAGATGTCAGCTATTTCTCTCTCACTTTGTCTGGCTGGATGTGGCTAATGTTGGGGTTTTTGTCGGGTTCGGGACGTATATTTATAGGCTACCAATCAAGCTGCTTGAGTTCTTCAAAACGTTGGATAGGGGAGACGAGACTATTCGGAGTGTCGAGGATAATATGACAAGGATTGTGGGGACTTTGGTACTCCCAAGCGCAACAAGCCAGGACGACAATGGAGAACTTGCGGACCATCGGAGAGGTTGAGGGGACAAGGTCGCCAAGAGTGGGGGAGAAAATTGTCATCGAAGAAGAATGGAGGCTTTCCCAACCATTGACGCCGTGCTGACAACCCTCAGGGGCAAGTGGTGTGCCTTGTGAGGTACAAAAAGACGGGGTGTATTGGTACATATGTAAGCGTCATGTCTAAAGTCCTATATATCTGTTATCGCTCGAGAGACCGACCTCATTCATCACTTATTTGCAGCCTCACGTTTTGCCCTTGATGCGGGTCAGTTCTCCAGAGAGGCTAACAGATCACCCGGCTCTTTATGTGAAGTTGAAGGAATGGCTGGGTTGTAGTAGGGCCTGCCTTGATCAGGACGGCAACAGAAGGTAGTTCGCCCTTGGTCCTTAACTTAGGGGTAGTGCATGTCCAAATCACTACACGATGCAGATTGTACTTGCTGAACTTTGGGCACACGGATGCGAGCTTGATTGGATGAGAGGCTAGACTACGGCTGGATCAGGCCTCGAGCGACACGTATTCCCCGTGGCGTCGAAGGGAAGGTATGGCGTCCCAAACCCCAAAAGAATAGGCGCGATTTTTTGGGACATCGTGTGTGCGATTTGGCGGTTAGGTGCGCGCGATACGCGAGAATCGACGACTCCGGCATCACGACTCCGACAACGACAACGCGACTCGACTCGAAACGACGACAACGTCTCGACGAGATGACAAGTACGATGTGCGTTCCTCACCCTCACCGTCTTCCATCCGCCAGTCCTTTCTCCCCAGCAGGCAGCAACGACGACGACGACGACATCACGACGAGGACGGTGCGTGTGCGTCCTCTCCCTCTCCCTCTCCCTCTCCCTCGTCCCTCGTCCCTCCCAGATGATGACGAACGCGTCATGCAGGTATTCACGTTCGTAGCGTTTATCAAGTGTAACTGATGTATTTTCATTAGTCTATGGCCAGTGAGTCCAGGAGAAAACACCCTGAAATACGCGAGGTCGGTCCAACCCCCTTCGTCTCCGGGAGAACATCCGCCCGCCTACGTTGCACGTTCATTCGCCTCCCGACAGGCAGCAGAGAAATCGCTAGCAATTCTCAGGTCTTCGCCAGAGCAGGCCACGACTTCACTCGCATCTGGTGGGTTCGTGATTCGTTATGCTTCGTTCTATATATGCCTGTCCATCTCATCCATCATGTAAAGATGGTGCACACTCTGATGATCTACTCCGCCCAGTGTTTATGGGATGCGCCACCAAGAACCGTTGCGATATCGCTGCGCTCAAGGCGATCCCGCAATCCGCCATGCCCCTCTCGCATGCAAAAGATAACCGAGAAACTCTGGAAGCATCGGAGGGAATCTTCACATCGTCCCAAGGAGTCTGAAAGTTCGCTTCATGTCAGGACCACTTTTCTGCATATCATTACCTCCTCACTGACAGTCGCATATAGTCACCGACACCCTCTTCCAATTTGCCTTCCCAAGAAAGGGTTATCATGGTTACTCACGACTGCCATGCTTTCACGGCAGTCGACGTAACACCCGCAAGTAGTTCTGCTTTTGTTTGGGAGCGTATTTTTTACCGAGGTCATTTCTCTTTCTTTTGTTCGCGATCGCCACTAACTGTTTCTCTATAGCTCAAAATCCCCGACGAGGATCAAACGTCTGGATTTGCTATCTATCGTACCCAAGTCAACCGTGCAGCTGTTGGAGAAGCATTAACAAACGATAGCTTGCTGCGGTTGATCAGGGAGCAAGGAGACGGCGAAGGCGATCTCAAGTTCCTAGTATGCCATCCTCACGCGCGAGTTCACGAACCTTCTTTGCCTACCTCCCCAGTCAGGACAATTCCTCCCCCACCATCAGTTTTTGGTCCGTTGGTCCCTCGATCAAAGGCGTCCCGGCAGGAGAGCATATCATCAAAGGATCCGACTGGTTATGAGCCATCTGCTGTGTCCGATGACTTCGATGATGCAGACAACCGGAGCACGCTACGTCCTCGTCAATACCCACCCAACCTATCGGGTGCTTTTCCTTCGCCGTCCTTCTCAAGTACACAGCATTATTCTCGACAGCCTCCTTCACCAGTGTCTACGAGAATACCATATTCCTCGCCCATAGATCGACGCCGCCAGCCCGGTATGGGAGCAGTCATGCAGCCTTCTCATTCTGCTTCTGCGCTGGAAGACACTCCGACTCTACCTCGTCGACCACTTCGTAGAAGTTCTAATACGGGAGAGAAAACCCCGCGGGATGGTGGACGAGTAGATTTGATTGATGTGGAGCGGCCCCGTGCCCTACCCAATTCGCTAGTCGAGAAGGCGAAAATGCCTCGCTCCGGAGGCGTTGGTGTGCCCGCCTCCAATGAAACCGTTGCTCGGGAACAGGAACTGACTCCCGCACGAAGAGGATCCACTTCACGGTCAGGCTCGCGGAGAAGAGGAGCTATTGAAGCACCAGCACGGGGCGCCATTCGTGCGCCCCTAACTCCATCCCGTAAAACGGGAGGAAAGGTCGCTCCAACTGGTTCTTATGTCACCTGGATTGCAGCGGACCCTGTCTCTGGTTCCACCCTAACAGGACCTTGAAAAATGCACGAAGCACGGAGATGCTCCAGAGCTTACCCCCGCCGCCGCTTCGTCCCACTCCTAGTCGTCCCCAACCTCATGTCGCATCAAATTCTACCACAGTACATTCTTCAGATCAACGGCCCTTGTTGGTTCTAATCTACCGTCCTCTTCCCCCTACCCAAGGATCCGTGGTTGATAATACGAATATCGATGCAAACACACCAACTCGATCTTTTCCTCAACCGCAGTCGTCGCCTTCCACTTCGGGCAGTCCTGCAACTTACTTGTCGCCGAGTCAAGAGCCCTATCCCCGACCACATTCAACCTCTCCTGCTCAACAACGGATTCCAAGTTCTGGCGATATCGTGGGCTACGAGGGATCGCACGGTGGGGATGTACAACGACCCTTGCCATCTCTCAGCCATCAAAGTCATTCTACTAGTAACTCTGTCTCGAAGTTTGGAGACATGCCCTTCAGGGAAGATGGATTTAGTGTGAATACATTACCCTTGCCATTGCGGACGGGTCCGTACACTTCCTCTCCGCGACACCCTCTTACACCTGAAACACCTCCACGAAGCCCTGTGAGTGCTGTCACCACGAGACCCAGTACGTCAGCGAACTCTAGTACCCTCGTATACACATCATCTGGGAGAACCTTGGATTTGCGACAAAACACTTCCTCTAGCGGACAAGAGACACTATCCGAATCGACTTTGCGTCCTGGGAAAGCCGACAAGGTCATATGGGACTTCAAAGCACGTATAGCTTCGCAAAGATTGTCTCAGCAGCCGGACACTCCGGTTGACAGTGTCAGCTCCGACGATTGTGCTACTGCAACGCCAGATTTGTGGTCTCGCAGACCACTCAGTCAAATCGTTCGGGAAGATAGACTTGCATCTACCAGTCCGAGGCCAAGTCCACGTCCCGCCCTTGAGGTTATCACGCATGACCCAAATGATAACGCGCGCGGCTCATCGTCCAATCCCCCTGTTCCTGATTACATTCCTCGACCACCACTGTTACGTGACCCTCGACCCCGTATACCTCGAGACGGACACAAAAGTACATTCGAAGAGCATACATGGGCTCATCGTCCACCTCCGGAGGATGTATATGAACGCCCTGAGGGGTTTTATTTGAGAGCAGCTCGAGTTACGGCCTCAGTGTGGGTGGGGTTGCGGGAATGGTAGCAAATGCAACGGTTTCTGGTGTTGTTGGCATGATGAGCACGGGCGCTGGTTTAAGCGTACAGACATCGGCGATGAAGCTGCAATGGTATGTATACACCTTTACTATCTCGGCTCCACTCAGAAGCAATTATCGCTACAGTATAGATCAACTGGACAAGGCGGACTCACCTCCGATACCAGAGTCTTATATATACCTCCTTGGCGTGCAGTGCATCGTCTCCTTGTGCGAAGGTCACGGTTTCGCTTCTTTCACTGGGCCTCTCTACAACTCCGTTGTGGTACAACTTCCGCGGTACCGTCGCGCAGCGTTCACGATCGTTCATCTCCTCGGTGTGCTCTCGGAGTCGCAGAAAGAAGGCGACCTGTGGAAAAGTACCTGGAACATTCGCGGATGGACGGGCCAGGAGTACGTTGCTTCGAGGGTAATTCAATTTCACACAGAGGGAGATGGAGCAGGCGACGAAATTCGCCATGATTCAGCCGGGGCTAGACAGGGTACGCGAGAAGCTATATCTGGCTTCAAAACGTCAAACAACTCGGGAAGAGGACGTCGCGTACTCGCTGTTTGGAATCTTCGAACCAAGCCGTCAGTCGACTGTTGGAGCACGTTCTCATGCGTTCAGACAATGTCACCATTCTCGCCTGGACTGGAATGTCGGACAGTAACAACAGCTACCTCCCCTCCGATCTCTCTGTACACGATCAGATTTTTCCCCCGCATGTTCCACAGGCCATCGAGACCGCCGAGATGGCTCGGTTGGTTATGAACCTGTAGCTATCCTTTCCAGGTCGCTCTCCGATCGTTACACTTTATGAGCAACTGCTTGATCTCCCATCGTTATCCGTTGTTTCTGGTCGACTTCGACTCCCTGGACTTGTCTTCCGCCTCACTGACCTCGCCTCACTCCCGGCACCCGAATCTGACTCGAGCCTTCACGCTTATCGTGCTACGTCACTGATTGTAGGAGAGATCCGACTCGAGACCAAGGACGACTCGCTCGGGACGCAGCGTCTCATTCTCGTTCATCCGTGGATCACATCTCTGCTCGATGAGGGTTTCTCGGGGGGATCGCCTGTGTCGAGGCGGACCATAATTGGCGGCGGGACCGTGTGCGATCTGGGTGATATGGCCGGATCGTACTCCGAGACCGTTGTTCAGGATCTATTCGAATCGAATTCTACCGCATACATGACGAAGAGCGGCGTGCGGTGCAGAGTGTGGGTATCGTTTCGCTCTCCTTCCGTGACAACCCCTGACAAGCACACTTGTAGCCGGTCTCTCGACTACGTGGAGGAATCTGACAAGGGACGCGTCGTGGATCTCCATGGCGTCGTTGAATGGGGCGGGGAATGTCGAAGCCAAAGCCAGTTCGTACCTCGTCATCGGTATTCACCTCCGCGCGTTGCATTGCGTTGCATGTGTGCATGCGTGCGATAGACTGACTATGGTCGGACACATGTCCACTAATTCGCGTTCGATGGAATACTGGCAGAGTCTGGATGCCGGCGAGTTCGAGCACCCAAGGACGGTCGTTAAAGACGGAAGCAAAATAAAAAATGAAAGCAATGAGGAGCAGACGCTCGTCAAGGTACGTTGCGCGCTAATTATATACATACCATGGTTTCTACAACAGAATCCGCTTTGGAGGAAGGTGGATGCGATCGTCGCAACTTTGGGGGTAGCGATCGAAATTCACAGATTAGTAGCTACTACAATGCTCATATAACGTTTTGCGCAGCCCCAATTGTTCAAAAAAGGCCTTCAACTTGGAGTTGGCAAGACAATTGTGAAAACAATAGTCGCGCAACTGGCTAAATAGTATACATGTTCACAGTGTTCCGTCTTTCGTGTGTTGTTTTGGCTGTTCGGGCGGGCCTTGCCATAAATAACGATTTGATTAGGTATATACGTAATGGATTTGTCTTGGGACCGCCGGTTTTGTCTCTGGTGTAGCCGAACTGTCATGTCATGTACCATAAGCCACTCATCTGAATCTGCTGACATGTCTTGTGTCGATTGCTCTCCAGTATCACAGTTGTTGGACTTGACTATCTGCAGACAGATTCATTTCGCGTATGTCAAAGCGAATCGTATAAATTTCGGTCTCCTCATCCCTCATCCCTCATCCCTCATCCCTCATTCCTGACTCTTGTTCTCCAGGTTTCCAACCAATCCTGTCCAATGCCTCGCGTTCTCGAGGACATACCGTCCATCCAGCCGCGTTCAGGTCGTGTTTCTCGCCCCAGCGAGAAGGTCCAAGCCATACTAGGTATTGTATACAGGGTGTCCACGTCTCTTAATTATTCACTCCGGTTACAGAAGAAAGAGAGCAGGCCAAGTTAGCAGCCGGACAGCTGACGTCACGGAAGGAAAAGCGTCGTGAAGAACGGACACGCAAGCGGGACCAGCTTACCAAGGCAGCTCGTCCGGTCGAGCAACGAACTGATAGTGCCAGACAAGGCGATAGCGATGACCCACCACTGCTTCCTCCTGACAGCGCGGTGCGTATGATCTGTACGCTATTGCTTGAATGCTATCTATAACCCGACCAGTTTTCATCTAGGTCTGTTGGTGCCCCATTGGCGGGCACCAAATTGGTTGCGCGTACGGGCAGTGTCCCTCCTATTGCGGGCAAGCTTACTGGCCACCCGAACGTAAGTCAAGACAGTCACCCTGGCTATTCGTTTATTCGTTTATCTCGCGTTTGCAGAAAGCGCATCGAGGGGGGATCGCGAAAGCGCCCGGAGAACGAATAATGCGCAATAGATATCGTTTCGACAGTGAACAGGCTGACGAGCATGTGGCCGATGAAGACCTTGATGATGAGCATGTCAGGCAAGATCATCGTGCACGAGGATTCAGTGAAGAGTAAGTGACGGTACATTTCATTGGCATATACTACAACTACATGAGCAGGCCAGCCAACCCAGATGACTCTGGCACCTTCGACCAGAGTTACCACCCTTCAACCGGTGACAACTTCAGAACCGCCTCCGGCCGCTCAATACGACACGAGGCTTTTTTTGAAGATAACTCAGCCGACGAACAAATTCCCAGAAAGCGCTCTCGCCGTGCACAGGTCCTGAGCGACGATGACGAGCCACGAGAACAACTGCCAGAGAAGCTCCATCAGTGCACGCCTCCATCTCGGAGTGCAAAGACCACCAACATGGCAGGCAAGAGCAAGAGTCGTCCCAAGGCGGGCGATTTGGATCGCGAGGGTCAAGTAGTCGCTGCAACTGCTATTGAAATTTACCGTGCTTTATTGCTGTCTGAGAATCCTTACCCGTCAGCGGACGACGAACGGGATTGGGCCAAAGGGGCATGGACATTGGCGTGTGCCCACCATGACAAGTCCATCCCGATTACTGCTGATATAATCTATATTGTACGTGCAATATGCCTGTTAGCAGTGCGCGGAACTGACTGGGTGGTAGATATCGCTACGCGGGTCTCAACTCCGTGGACAGTTCAAGACCAGGGCACGCGCGAGCGTGCCCCTCATGTTCGGCTTTGAAGTCAGTGCCACTCCGTCGGTGATCGAAAGGAACAGGAAGCTTGTAACAGAGCTCCTAGCAGACTCGGCTTACATTTTCCACGTACGTCAGATTCTTTTGACTAAGTGTCGATGACCGTTCGATGACCACACTTTAAGACGCGCGGTGAGGACGTCAATGAGCATACAGGCCCATACGAGAGCCCGGTCATTCAGCGAGTAATCAATGAAATATTGTTCAAGTCCAAGAGCGATGAGGGTGTTAAGTGGGCTAAGTATTACCGACCTTTTCCTCGAGTCGGCCTTGCGCTTGTGGCGGCAGCGGTAAGTATTCCCGATAAGACCGATACCACCTTTCTGATATGATCGCTTTAGATCCACTGTGCAATTGATGAGTGGGCCAATGGCACATGCGCATCAATTCATTTCACCGAGGATGATTATTTCCCTATATATGACAGCCATTTGACATCTCTCGACGACTTCGCGAACGAAACAGCTGAATATCAGCTGCTCGACAAGCTTTTGGAACGGATCTACAGAAACGGATGGTATGTACTCATGAGCATGACTATTAATTAAATGATTTGATAATTGCACGCAGTGTTGCTGCTCGAGTCCCGGTTGCTGGCACAATGGAGAAAAAAAAGGCATTGCCATCTCACGTCTTTAGAAATGTTGTTCGTGACTACGAGACTACCTCGGGCACAGATTAGAATCTGTTCGTAAATACTTAGAACTGGATTGGTAATATGTTTTGTGAATGTCATGCCACTGGCCTCCCCACCAGCTCTTGACTTGACTTCTTTATCGCTGGACGAACTAGCGACGCGACACCTTCGCATCGTTCGCTCGATGGTTGATAAAGGCTGGCCCGCTCTCCTTGCGGCCTTGTCGTTCATACTCGGGGCCCCGCGCAACCTCCGGGATTATCCGAGCGGAATCTTATTTGCTTGAAGGTGTTGGTCGGTTTCGTGGCCGCAATGGTTGGGCTGACGATTGTGCTCGGTTTAGACCAAGAGACCTCGAGGAGGAGAGTGGCTGCTTTGTGTTTGCCCTCATTGCTGGATCGATATAAGACGGTCATGGTGGGATATCTCGCGGCAGTTTTCCCTTCCCAAGGTGATTGCGACGGTGTGATACTATTGACACGATCAAGTTTATTGATTACGAAATGAATATTTTTAGGGTTCGCGAAGACGAACTGATCTATGTGCTGCGCAAGCTGCTGGAGCTGCGACTTTCAAAGGCCCGGAACGCTCTGGGCTGCGTTTTCCGAGGTCAACAGTGCATCCCTACCCGGTTCGTTTTTCTCCCATCGTCTCCTATACTGTGGAGGTTTAATACCCAGCGCGATTAGCTATTGTTCCGAGTCTGTCCCCTTCGGCGCTCATTGCGGACGTGGTGAAACGGTCGTCTGTTGCACATTTATTCTACTTTTATCCGATTCTGTGCGACATAGCGTCGATACCAAGAAAGACGCCGGCAGCGTGGATCGTGACGAATCCACCTGGAGATGAGGGAAGACACAAGGTCGTATCGGTGCGCCGGAAGCGAATGGGAAGGCGGTGGAGGTGAATGCAAGGGCACTGACAAAGGAATGTCTTCGGGTGCTCGGGAAGGAGATCCGGGTGTATTGTAAATGAACTCGGAAGATAATCGTACATGCCACGTGTTGTGTAGTGTATATGTAATGGGGACATCTTCAAGGAGAGCCGTAGATATTATAGAACAGAACTTGACTCAACGATTGAAAGACTAATGATTGTGCAATAGAGCAATGAATGCTTTTGACTCGTAAATAGAGTTACATAGTATGGAGGGGTTCTCAAGTTCTTCCTGCCAGTGGCAAGATGCTTGCCGTCCACAGTTTCACAGAACCCTCGGCATATCCGCCTCCTTCCACCCAACCTTCCTCCAATGCCAAAACCGCCGCCGTTGCTCCATTTGCGCTCACGCCCGTACCCGCACCCGGTAACAAGTACTAACAACAATATGTACCACACTCGCACAGGCCCAAGCAGAGGTCCAAGCTTGCGAAGCCCACCTTGTCGCCAAGGAGCGTGAGCTCGACGCTCATCGGATCGCTGTCGCGCACGATGTCGTACACTCACCGACTGCGTTGCTATCTGGGCCGCAGGGATGATCACGACGAGAACTTGGGCGCGAACTCGGGTGCGTGTATACTTTCGTTCGGTTTCGCTCACATTTTGACCAAGATTCTTCTAGTTTCGACGCCCGCGCCAAACCACTTGGGCCCTACACAAATTTGGGTTACCCTTCGGACAGCTCCTCCCTCACCCCGTCCCAAAGCGCTTCCCAGACCGTAGCTCACTCCACCGAGGCGAGCCACGAAAGTCCCTCCTCGTCCAAACAACACCCAAACCCTCACCCACAACCAGTCAAGTCCAGGTAGAGCCCCAAGCCCCAAATCGAGCCCGAGGGTCAACTCCCGCAAAAAATCAAAGCACCACGCCGATGCAGGCGCCGATATGACCCTAACCATTCCTCTCCCGCTGCGCATGCCATTCCCGACCTGACGGTCCCAACCGGCGTTCACCCACGGTCCCCTTCCAGCGATGATCATTCACCGCCGGCGCCAGCAACGCAGTACCTCCCTGTGTCCAAAACGGCCGCACCCTTACCCAGGCGCAGAAGCACCAGGCGTTCGCGCCGACCGCCCTCCCAGCACATTCCCCAAGTCTTCGACGAAACCTCTGACGGGCTTTCCTCGGCCTCGCATCATCGCCCCCCACTTCCACTCCACTGTGATGCCACCAAAATCAATGCCACGACTTCGCTCGCGCTCGTTCCCCGATCTCTCCCCCAAGTGTTCCCTACTCGTGACACCAGCAACTCTGATGAATCCGAAGAATCCAACGACGAATACTGCGACCCATCCGATGGTCCCTTTCAAGTCGTCGAAAATGACCCATTCGAGGTCATCCGACGGTCATCAGTCCCGGGCCATCCGTGGTTTTAACATTCATCGCACCAAACACGTCTACCGACGATCTCGGTCCACCGAACGCACTGGTCTCACTAAACACACCAAGGGCACGGACTTGAACCTCAACACGCGCTAGCACATCCTGCGTTGGGTCCCAGTTGGGTTTCGGGATTGGATTGCTAGCCAAACGCGAGCGCCGCTGGCGTTTTTCGGTTCGGCTATGGGAGCTTTGACGGGAGGAATAGTTCAACGCGCGTCGAGTATGGATTTGAGGGGCGAAGCTGCACGTGGTCCCTCGCGTTCTGCCTTCGCCTCATCCCAGGACAGAAAGGCACGCGGTATCGGTTCTCTCGATTCAGTCGGTGCAGAGCCTGCACCTTGTGAAAGCGGAGGATTTGCATCCGACTCGGCGTCCATCTCACTGACCCTTGACACCTTATCTTCGCCTGCACGCCCGAGGACGTAAAAAGGTTTGTTACGCTGATAGCAAGTCTTCGCTTATTGTCCTTATAGATCATCCAAAGTGGAGAAAACCACTAACGGATATGATAGTGAACATGGTGATATTGTTGCAGCTTGTACCTCCGCAGGTACCCTCCGATTTTCGACTCACGCTACCGAGAAAGCTATCGCTTTGGGTTGCGTTATCGGTGCCTTGGCGCTGACAGATTTTGCCATCGAACGCGCCGCCCGCGACGCTTCGGATACCGAGCAGTTCGAGGCACGAGAAGAAATGGAACACATACATGCTGAGAAGGATGTCGAATTCCTCGAGCGTTCTGTTACCACATCGATTCCGTGAGCACATTTTTCGTCTCTTTTCACTGGCGATTTGAATTGATTTATGTGTACGTGCCTCCCAGCAGCGATCGACGAGTGGAAGCAACAATCAATTCTGCAGCTTCCGCTTCGTCTCGCCCGGAAAATTCATGGATTCCGCTGACGGGCGCCTTGGTGGCGTCAAGTTAGATGTCGGCGATGTCCTTGTCCAGCTCGATGCTTTGCGCAAAGCACAGAACACGACATACATGGCTGTCGCCCAATTGGAGGACGTGATATGTGTCCTCACCGATGCGAAATCCAAGGCACGCGCAAGGCGGCGACGCGGTGGTGGCGCGAATGCAGGCAGCTCCGATCCTCAAACGACCCTAAGAAAGACGGTCTTTGAGAGCTTGGCCTCGATCCAGTCTACGCTCGATGAACTACTCGTTCATGAAAGTCGCATATCCTCTTCTCGTGAGTGCTCCCTGCTGTGTCCGTTCCATCTCACAGATCTATCCCTTATAGATCGCGCAGCAGAAACCTCGCCATCATCCATGCCCGGTCAGGAGCCCTGCCAGACATCATCCTCAACCATATCCATCGCGGATCCATCCAAGCATCACCCGGAGTGGCAGTCAACACAACCTGCGCCTACAAACGTGCATTCAAAAAGTATGTATGTACGTTTTTCACGGCCCGGATCTCCTTGTTATGCGCGCATATAGCCGTTATGCTCAAGTTCTGCTGGTTTTACTTCTATTCCTGCCTCAAGCGCGGTTTCACTTCTATAACGGGCTCGGGAGCGCCTGTCGCAACCTTTGGGCGCGAGCCTCAATCCATCGCTGTGTCCATGGGAGATTCGTCTCAAGTCGCGACTGAAGACATCGATTTACCCATTACACCTACGACTTTGGCGGGCAACGAGCCATCTGAGCACCATCTCGAAACAATGGCATTGATCCTACGTTTTTCCCAATGGACATGCACAGATTATGTTCTACATCCCCATTACAGCATTCTTTGTTCATCCCTTCAGCGACAACATCACGGTACGCAACACCCTCTGGTTCTCCCGATCCTTGCTTTACACCGGATGAGGAAGAGGTGTGGTGTGCTCTTGTCGACACGTCTGGGATGTCAACACCCGTGCCAGACAATACACCTCTGATGCTCTCGCAACCACCCACTCGGTTTTCGAGCGTTCGTCCCTGCACCCGCAGCAAAATTCTACATCAGCATCGACGCATGCAGGAGTCGCGGGCGTCGACCCTACGTCTTTCACATCAGTGCCCGAGTCGCTCGCCGTCGTCCCGTCGATATTGCACGACCCTCCTACTCACCCTTAAGGACTCCGATTGCTGAGTGGAACCTTTCTCCGCTTACATCGCTCGATGATTCGGACGTAGATGAACCCGTGGCCACACAAGTCGACGAGGAACCAAAGTGCCAGCACTCGCACAGGCGCCGTTGCTTCGTCTCGTGAACGGGGTGAGGAGAAATGTGTGTGTTACGGAGAAGACGTGGCTCGTGAAAACAGTTCTGAGCGGCGCTCTGTACCTTATCGCGCTGGGTCGCGGTTATCGGGGGGTCCCAACGCATCGTTGAACGAACTCTTGGTGCTCGCCAAGCAGAAACCGCTCAAGATTCACATAGTAGTTCCAGAGTCATTCCAAGGAAGCGGGATGCTGTCGATGAAGAAGTGACGGAGATGGAGCGAGAGAGTTGTGCAGATGGGACTCCTATGCCAATGGATGATGTTCCGCAGGCGGGATTTGTACGTCGACCCTTCGCTTCGTGCCATGATACAGCGCTGAAGATCAATAGAACACCAAACGCACACCGGAATCAAGACAAAATTCACAGGAAATGTTCCACTTTCGGCGGGGCCAGATTGTGACCATTAACTGGGGACTGCCAGTGGACGATAAAGTTGAAGTTCAGCACCAACCCGTGACACTACCCGTATCATAGTCCCCTATTCATAATGACAAGGTTGGCCAAGACTCGCGCACGCCTACTCATATATACCACGAAAACCAGGCGATGAAGACACCGTTGTCATCCTCCGTGAAATCGCCTCTTCTAACTCTGCCTAGCGCGCCGATCGTTGAGTTATCCCCTTCGAAACATGACGAATGCGATGCAACGTGGCCCAAGCTCCTAGGTATGTTTAGCCAGTGGCACATGCAGGTAGTTTTTTCTTTCCCTACACTTGATTCGAATGGGTTCTGAATCACTTTATTGTATAGTTCATACAGTGTGACATGTAAGTACCCAGTGGGAAGGTATCGCGGGACTGACCCTAATACGATGTACGCAGGTGCGACAAGTGGTTCCACTATGTATGTGTAGCGATCAAGTCCGGGGATCGAAGACTTGAACCCGAAGCCTCGTTCTTATGCCCACCGTGCGAGTGACTTTTACTATATCCATTTCGAGCGGTGTCATCCGAAGAGAGGTCCTTGGGGTCGAATGTGGGAATGACAGTACAGCTAAGCAGCATTGCATCAGTGGATGTGCATGATTCTGCCTCGTCTGTACTGGCGGAGTCCTGTGCACAAACGAAAGATGTGCTCGATGCCCGCAGAGACATCCAGGGTACTCTTGTCGTGTCTTCGGAACGGCGAGGCGAAGAGATGGAACATGATCAGATTTCCCTTGATGTTGAGGAAACGCACGCATCTGTCATTAAATCCTCGTGAGCATGTTCCATATACGTGTTTTTATCATGGAAGCTCATTGATACGCAGGGTCGGGTCGTTTGAAATGTCGGATGTGTTGCATCAGGAAAGCCTCGGTGAGAGTGCAGACATCAAGCGTACCACTGATACGAACATGAATTCGTCCGTCTCTTACCTCGTCCCTAGCGACTGTCGCCGCGTCGAGGAGGTCACAGACTCGTGTAGCATTCTTCCGTGTCAACCGGAAGTCAAGCATTCTCTCCATTTAGCAGCTGTAGACGAATCGAAACAAGAGGAAAAACGCACCAATGATGCCCGAGTCGATGCCCTTTCTGTCAGGCAGTGTTTCGCATACAGCCAGCAAGACAATGTATCTACTATGGAGGACACTTCTCGACTAGTCACCTCGCAAGAGGTCTCGGCTGCGACCACAGAGACGGCCCTGACGAACGTTGCTCCGGTTCTGACCACGGCAAATGGTTCTAGCAATGCACACAGGTTCGTGGGTCAACCGTTGGGTGACCACTCCGTCTCTGGAGGCGCCGCTGACCTCTCTTTAGGCGCTTGTTATCCCTAAATACATCTCAAGCCGAGGCGAGCATCCTTGCTGAGAACGCATCCGGTGCGGTT